>JAZKJV010000440.1:246994-472257 GCA_037367405.1 Ottelia alismoides | reverse complement strand
GTAGGGTGAACGAGCTAACAATCTTGTGTTGGTTTGAAATTTAAATCTTCTAATTACAGTTTTTGTTTTAGCTTGCAGATAGGTATCGCAAATATCGCAACAAGCCCTTCCTACACTTCGGTGACATTCAGAGGTTTCTCAGTAAGGACATTGCCACAGGTGTTCACGCGACATCCTCTAGGCCAAGTAACTTCATTCCAGCAATGGGAGCATCTTCGTCACGCCGTCATTCAAGTCAGAGGGAGCTTAATTTCGACGAGGAGCTTGACGAGTGCATGCCAGAACCTGAAGAAGAGCCTCACGACAGCGAGGAGTTCTCTCCCACACCTTCATCTAGGAAGCGAATATCACGCGGCGGTGGCACCATCGGCAAGAAATCCAAGAGTGTAGGAACCAGGAGTCAAGCTGGGCAGGAAATGATGCAGGATTTCCTGAAGTCCCTGGCGCAGACGATCAATGACTCGAAGAGTGGCCCGGACGATATTTCCCATGCAGCATGCCGTGAAATAGGAGCAATACGGCCTGATCTTACCGTAGCGCAGTTAGAGAAAATTGCGTGGAAGTTGACAACCCCTTTCGGCCGTAACATATTCCTACTAACCCGTCTTGATCGTTCAAAGCTGAACGAGTGGATCGAGAAGACCATTTCGGAGTGATCACTCTTCGAAGAATTTCGCTTTCCCCATTCCATCTCTTCCTAGTACCGAACATTTGCTTGATGAACCTGAACAACATTAGTTGCTGTAAAAGTAATTGACAATGGAGACGATTTGAATATCTGAATGTAGGGTAACCTTTCGTGCAGGTGAAGGTGATAAAATATTGCTCTCAAGTGATAAGTTATACGCGGCAGAGTTATACATTTTGATGAAGGACTAACAAATCTTTCTTTGCAGGTGTGTGTGATTTTTAATGGGTCACGATGCACATCAAACGTAACTTAACCTTTTTCGCAGGAACAACTGGGATGAATGCCATAGATGTGCACATTTTGAGGCTTAGCAGCAAAATCATAACTTGTCATTATGAAATATAGGTTGCAACCATAACTTGTCCGACAGGGGGGAGAGTAGCAACCATAACTTCAAGTGAATAACACACCTCTCTTTGGCGTTGTATTTGTTTGCAGGTTAATTTGATAAATGCATAACGCAAGAGATACAGAACTTACTTGTTGATTGCAGGTTGGCAGAGATTGGCAGCACGCTCATGCGTGAAGTGATATGTATTATTGGCAGAGACTGGCAGCTTCATACATTACTAACGCAGTTATCTTTGCAGGTGTATGTGATTGTGTATGCAACTTGATTGCATATCATATGCATGTGTATGCAACGTTACTACCACCTTGTATTACGCCAATGCACACCATAATATTCGTAACGATAAGTAATGCATGCAAGTGATATGCTTGCAGTCCGGGCTTCATTCATCTCTTGCTATTTTATAGGGATGTCACTTCGGAGTTACAACCCGTTCGCGGAGTATGGTGATTTGATTCTTGTAGCTTGTGCCGGATTAGTAGGAGCGCTGTCGATAGACGAGTGGATTGAAGAAGGTAGAAGGATTCCTCGTCCATTGCATACAAGGCCGCTAAGCGGTAGTGAATGGGTCAGGGAGATGCTTGCAGGCCACAATGATCGTGCCTTTCAGAACTTCCGAATGAAGCCTTGCATGCTTAGACGGTTTATTCGTGTCTTATCCGAACACGGACTAACCAAGACAAGGAATATGGATGTCGATGAACAGGTGTGCATATTTCTATATGCATTTACAAATGCACATTCCAATAGAGTCATTCAAGAGGCTTTCCAGCATAGTGCCGAGACTATATCAAGGCATATTAGGAATGTCCTCGCGAAGATCCTCACTCTTGAGGCGGAATATATTCGACTCGCACCACCTGTCACTCCGGACATAATCACTTCCAACCCACGATACTACCCCTACTTCAAAGTAATTAAACTAGGATTTTTACTTGCCGCGATGTTCGTTTACTAATTCTTACAATATTTATTCGTACGGTCTGAACGTATTCTGTTCTCCGCTACACTCGACACCGCAGGGAGTTATCGGAGCTATTGATGGCACATACATCCCTGCTCAAGTTGATCCAGAGGTCCAAGGCGCTTACAGATGTAGGAAGCTATTCACGGCCCAAAATGTCATGGCCGCAGTGGACTTCAACATGTGTTTCACCTACGTGGTTACAGGCTGGGAGGGTTCGTGTGCAGATATGACCGTACTCCGCCATTCCGTGGAAAGTCGCTCCTTCGTCGTACCCGAGGGTTGCAAGTATCTGGTGGATTGCGGTTACGCCAACACAGATACATTCTTAGCGCCGTATCGAGGCTCTTTATATCATCTTCCTGCCTGGAGGGCTCGTGGAAGTCATTACGAAAACCACAAAGATCTTTTTAACCACCGTCATGCGTGTCTGCGTAATGTCGTCGAACGTACCTTCGGGGTCTGGAAGAATAGATTTCGTTGCCTTCGTGATATGCCAGCATATCCAATCAACATTCAACGGGATGTAGTCAGGGCCACGTGCATAATCCACAATTTCATACGGCTTAATGGTGGAGATTCACTTTCCGACGATGAGCATGATGATATATTGCCGGAGGAGCCGGACGAGGAGCAACATCGGGTGGTAGGCATCCTTCGTGAAGACATACGGCGTGGACAGGTGTTGAGAGATAGAATTGCCAATGCTATGTGGAATAACAGACGCCAAAGGGAACCGTAGACCGCAATCACGGGATGCATTGTTTCTTTTGTCTTCATGTCGTAATTTTAGGTTTCCATAATTTCATAAATTGAACTACTACACCTTATGTTAATGTACTTGTTAATGCATGAAGTTTACAGTGTTCATGATTTCACTTACCAGCTTACCAAACGCTCGGAATGGACTCCGCGTCGGAGAGGTGTAGCTGCGGTTATCCGTTGACCCTACGGTACGAGGACGGGTCCCAACATCCAGTCAGGCGCTTGTTCTACGCCTGCTCCGTCAGTCGATGCGCGAGTCGTAAGCCGTACGCGAGAGCGTCACGCACATTGGACAATTTGGAAGAGGAGTTTTTATTCATAACCGAACGTCTTTGGGAGAAGGAGGCAGAGAACAGGGAATTGCAGCGGCAGCTTCAGTCGACATTGCGAGAAGTACGTGACAAGGAGCTCGAACTGTGTCGCCTTTACTCCGAGCTAGAGGATGAAGGTGGGCGTAGATCTTCGTTGCTGGAGATGGTCGACTCTCTTCGACTGCAGCTGAGCGATATAGGATTAGCGGAAGTGGACGACCAAGTGGTTGACAAACACGTCGTTTGATGTATTCGTCTAAAAGTGAATCTGTAGTCGTTGTCTTCTTGTCATCACCGTTTGTATCGAACACGCTATCGTGTTCGATCTGTAGAGACTAGACTGTTTGATGAATACTTGTTTTCTGGAGATGGTTCTTCCTTTCGTGTTAAGTAACAGCTATGAACTCATTTAAATCCCATCCTTTTGCATATTAAATAACGACATACATCGGTGGCACATGAAATTTATTAGGTCGTTATTTCTAGGCCTCGTCAAATAAAATTTTTCACCTTTTCAAATGCGACATGTGTTACCCTTGTTACCACATCATAATCCAAGATTTTCATATTTCATTCCAACTCAAACGTGGAGGGCTTTGGTGGAAAATTTGTACCAAAAAGAGGCATATACTTAAAAATTAATCTTAATAATTTAATATACCTCAATCATCACAACATTCATTACAACCCATCATAACATCACATCATATCACAATCAACTCCAACCCAACCCTCATCTCAACCAAACACCTACTATTACAACCTTACCAACCCTCCTCAGGGAGTACTATTCACAAGGTTTCCCCAAACCAAGCCAACCCTCCAACCAAACAGGCCCATAGAAAAGAAAGTCAAATAAAATGATAGAAATAAAATAAAACACTAATCTATTTTCTGTATTTTTTTATAAATAATGAAATGGTAAAAAAACAATATATAGTATATACAAAGTGACAACATACATTTTCTCTAATTTTATAATTTTTTATATTTTAATTTTCATGTATTTTATTAGAACAACGAATAAAGGAAATAAATAAAAAGAAATAAATCAAAAAGAATTAAAATAGTTACATAAAAATACAATAATGTTAGTAAATATATACAATATACAATATACAAATTGGTCCCAAAATCAAAGTTTCATATATGAACTCCTATTCTTTTGAATTTAGCCTTGATTTGTAGATAATTGAATGTAAAATAATTCTAGAAATGAGACGAGTTCATTAGTTTGTATGGAGAAGATATGCAAGTTTACGATGTTTTGTCTCCTTATTTATTTAGTTAGTTAGTGATACACACAAAATGGAATTAATTTCATGTCTATCAGAGTTAACATGACCGTATTAAAAATGAATGAAGTATGTACTATTTAAATGTGGTTTTATACAACTTTTAACTCCTTATTTTTTATCTTTTATTAAGAATTATTTTATGAACTTATCTACAAGATAATTACACATTATTAGTACATTTTTATTGCAATATTTATTTTGCTAATTTTTATGAACTTTTTTCATGATCATGGTTGCGATTTTTGCTTTGGACTAATTCAGATCACATTTGTTAGGCTCCACCATCATTATCTATACAGATTACTCAGTTGTCAACTACTTACTAGAAAAGAAGAATGCTAAGGCATGCCTTCTAAAATCGATCAGTCTCCTCCATGAATTCAATTTGAAAATCAAGTACAAGCTAGAAGTGAGTAATGTTATGGCAATCACCTTTCCAAGATTGAGTTGCTTGAGACCTCACAAGATTACTCCCCTAAGATAATGAAGAATTCCTAAACTAAGTGTTCTTACATGTCATAGTCCTATGAAACACTAATATTGTGATACTCTTATCTTCAAGAAGTTCCCACAGAGTTGGCCCAAAGATAGGATTGAGAGTCTATCCAAGGGCTAAGTACTACCATTGAGAGTATGCAGTTCTTTTTTGAGAAGGAACGTGTTGCTTCTAAAGGAGGTGTATTACTCAAGAGAAATAATCATGTGTCCTCAACTTTTTCCAATATTGGAGGCAAGAGGACACCATTTTTGTGTTTACTCCATTTCCAGGAGTTTCCCTACCCGTCAGATAATGAAAGGGACCATGGGTGTGAATGATTCGCTGTTGGTGAAGCCTGACATGATATGTGAGATATTCAAGGCTTGGGGCATTGACTTATTGACTCATTTCCTAACAATCAAGGGTTTGAGTACATTTTGGTGATTGTTGATTATGTGAGTCAATGGGTGCAGGCTATTCTCCCTCGAACCATTGATTGCAAAACTGACTATAAGTTTCTACATTAGCACATCATATCAGGATTCGGATACTAATTTGAAACAAAGATAGCTACTTTATCAATATGAATGTGAAGAAATTGCAATGTGTTGCCATTCCTACTACTTAATAGGCCAATGGAATGGTCGAAGTGTCAAACTGAGAGTGAAATATATACTTCAATAGCTAATCTGGCCAGATAGGAAGAGTCAGTCCTAACTCTTGGACCAAGTTCCATGGGATTTTGAGAACCCTTACAAGACTCTATTGGGTACTTCTTCTTTTCACTTTGTTTATGGGAAGCCATGCTATTTTTCTGTAAAGATAGTAGACAAATCAAATGTGCACTGGAAGGGTTGAACTATAATATATTGGAAGCTAGAGACAACATAAATGATAGTATAAACGTGTTGGTAAAAAATCAAAACTTAGCATATAAGAACAGTATAATCTTTATGGAAAAGATTAATAAATGACAATATAAGTACAATGATACATAGACTTTGCTTATTAACATGTGTTGATCATAGTTTGTAAAGCAAGTATAAAAAAATAAAATCAATCTTTTACCAGGTTAGTGATTCCTAAGTTAGTCTCAGGGAGGACTCTACAGGCTGAGAATAGTCACATTTAAGAAATAACGAATCATATTGAAAATAAAGGACGATTTGACCTTGCACATCATAGAAAATGAAGAAAGAACAATCAAGTCCGAAAATCAAGTTTCCATTGTACGGACAATAGTAAAATCATGCAATGTGAAATCGCATAGAAATGGGAATTATTTCTGCACTATTTCACAAATCACAAGAGTAAATAATTATTCCTTTGATGTGCGTAGACTCTAAAAAAAGAGATCACATGTATGAAGTCTAATTTAACAGTATCATAGCATTCGTGGGCACGACAATGGCTCGTATAGCTCCCAGCACTAAGAAATGATTTCCTCATCTTGCCTCTCCACGCTGACGGTTATTAAAGCTGATCACCTCATACTCCTAGCTTTGAACTTCATCTTACGTGTCACCACCTTCTCTATAACATCCCATGCCCTAGATCCGGTATGCTATCGAGGAATCTGGCCTAGACAACTTGTTGGGCTTGGGGCCGACTAGATCCCTTGAATACAACCCAAAATGCTCAAGTTCAGTTTGTTTAGTAGTAGCCTTCACTACTTATAAACTAGTATCACGCTTTGTGATTACTAGATCTGGTACTATATTTGGGGTGCTACAATCACCCTCATTTATATGTGTAACATCCTCTTTACGCAATGTCATATGACATATTCCCACTAACCGTGATGACTTCACCTCATGGGTAGCACTTTCCACTATTAAAGGGAATATGCTTTGATACTTTCTGCAACTTACCGAGCTCTAGACTTGATCCGTTATGAGGGATTACTGGCCCAGACATCTTGTTGAGCTTGGGCCCAGCTAGGTCCCTTGCCCATTGCCAAAATGCTTAAGCCTCGTTTGTCTAGTAGTAACCCCTACTACTTATAAGCTACTACTACACGTTGTGATTACTAGATATGGTACAATGTTTGGGGTGCTACATGATGTATATTGAAGGGGTGTGGGTAGATGTTGTTGAAATTTGTTTAAATATACATGGATATTTATGCCCATATCCCCGAGTATTTTCATAGTTATGTATGTGCCCCTCGATAGTTCATAATTACACCAAAAACCATGAATAGTGCTTAACTTTTATATGGCATGACCCTTTGTTAACCTCCATTCGTTTCTCTATTAACTATGATAGAATCTGTAAAATATTTCAATAATCCACCCTTACGTTCACGTAATTTAAAATGGATGCAACTACTCATTCCCTTCCCTCTTTTGCACACACTGCCATTGTCCATGGTGTCATCCTCCTCCTCCTGCAATGTCCAATGCCCACTAAGTCTATCCATACTCTTACGATGTCTGACTCCCATTAAGCTCGGACTGCTCTTCTCTTGCTCTGAAAAATGCACGTTTGTGATGGAGGTAGAGGGGCAAAAGGGGCTTGATGGGGCAGAGGAAGAGGCTGGATGATAGGACAATGGACCTGTAGGAAAGTTTTAGGGAAGAGGGCTGAAGGAGGGGCTTGGAGGAGGGCGGAGCAAAGATGGAAAAGCGGTGGAGTTCCATCATCTTGTGGCAGTGGACCTGGAGTTGGAGGTAACGCGAATTCTATAGCTCTGAGATGGTCTTGACCAAGTAGGAACGCAGGTTAGAGCGTTGTGCACGATGCTCCTTAAGCTATGATGGATCTGGAGCTTGAAGATCCAGCCAAAGATGCAACATGTGGTGAGACCTTCACGTCCAAGCGGTTAAGTCTCCGTGAGATCCGACCTTGCCGCAACCGCCCGGCCTTGCCACAACGGTTGCGTGACCACGTCGGTCACGTCTGGCCGTTCTACAGACGTGCCTTCAACGGCAAGGGCTTTCCAGAAGGTTGTGCCTCGATTGGCTCAAGGGTCGAGATGAAGGGGGCGAGACATCAACGATTGGAACCCTCCCCACGGTGGAACAACAAGGCCTCCGACTCCGAGTACTGGGTCGCTCGTGTTGCGTCATTGAAGGGCGAGCTACAAGGCACTCACGGCTCGATGGATAACTCTATGAATCGGATTGGACGTGTTGATGTAGAGCATATGCAACATACCATGTAGTGAGAGACACCTCTGCGCCCACTCGTCTTCGTCTTGTTCAACAACTGGAGGGCTGAAGGATCCTCATGGTCTAGTGATTGGTGTTGCTCCCAAGCTTCTAGAAGTGTGGGTGGAGGGGTTGGAGCGGAGGGGATGCTAGCAGAGGAAGGGGCAGGGGCTGCGGGTGGAGGTCGGGTGGAGGTGGAGTAGTGCCTGCAGGCGGAGGAAGGGCGAGGGTTGTGGGCGGAGGGTTTGGATGCGGAGGATGTCGTAGGTAGGGGGTGGAGGCCGAGGGCGTCGAAGGAGAAAGGTTGGGGCTGGAGGGGGTGGGCATTGGAGGAGGAGAGGTGCTAAGAGGAGTTATTTCTTTTTTTTATTAATAGCCATTGAATATATTGTAAGTTAGATTAACTTAGATTAATTTAATGATTTAGTTAAGTTAATGGACTAAACTAACATAGAGTTATGAGTGTGAGACGAGGTGGCTATTCAAGGTACAGGGAGTAATTATGAATTATAGAGGATTATGTATGTAATTACAAAACTAATCAGGATTATGGGTGTAAATATCATAAATAAACTAACGTGTAATAACGACCATCTTATAGTAAGATTTCAATCTTTATGGATGTGCTTGAGTGATAACTTTAAAAAAATCATTTCTTTTCCCATCTCTATATTTAGTTAAATAAGTTTATGCCAATTATGTTTTTTACAATTAATCTGACTTTAGAGTTATTTCATTTAGGAGATTATGATGAGCCATAGAAAGTGGATCTACAACCGCATGGAAGACAATCATAATTTGGAGTTTTCAGTGAGGTATCGATGAATTTATCCAATTTGCATACACTTATGATTCAAGTTGTGTATTTAGATGGTAACATTATATGTCTCTTTAATAAATGGTGTCTTCATGAGAAGAAAACAAAGGATAAAGTTCAAATATACCTCTATAGAAATAGATTTACTGAGAGATATCATACTTGGTGTGACAAGAACATTCCATGTAAAGTTCTGCATTATTTCATGTTAACACCTAGACTAAAGCATTTACACTAATGTAAAAAGATCGTGAAGAAAATTACATGGCATGCGGATTAGTGAGTGCAAAAATATATGAAACACCGAACAGATTCAAAGTTTTGGAAAGCCCTGATGTCCTGGTTTCTACCATTTACAATTGAAAAATGGAATTGTATTATGGTTCTTTGTACATACGATTTCAACTCACATGATCTAAGTAAAGATTATTCTTATTGTTTAATAATGACAATACCATATAATTTACCTTCATGGTTGTTCAATAAGTGGTAGTTTATATTTTATCTCTTCTAGTTCATGTCCTATGAATCTTGGAAAATATATTGGCGTGCATTTACCTCGGCTTATAGATAAGCTAAAGCAACTATGGAATGATGGAGTGGATATGTAAAATTCTTGTAAATGTTAACTTTTAATATGATAGTTGAGATACTATGAACGTTAATGACTTTCCCACACATGGCACGTTATCGAGATGGAATATGTATAGAAGGAAAAGTTGTCCATATTGTATGAGAAGTACGAGATAGTTTCAGCCTTAATATGGAAAAGTTGCCATATTTTATAGAGAGTGCGCCAATTTCTTTCAAAAGGTAATTCGCATAGGAAACATAAGCAATCATTTAAGAAGAATACAATTGAACTTTCTGATCCTCTTGTATTAAGAATCAGAGATATACTGACGAGGTTATTAGAATTCGAAAATTCAACTCTCAGTAATGGTCAAAACAACCACTCAATGTCATGTTTGGACATTTATATAATTGGACTAAGATTGGTATATTCTAGAAGTTACTTTATTTGTCAAAACTTCTGATTCTGCATAATTTAAATGTTAAGTATATCGAGAAAAATAATTTTATCATAATAACGTATTTTACAATATGATGAATGTGTCTAGTTATACGAAAGATACACTAAGTCCCTGTTTGGTTGGAGAATAGGCCCTGGAATAAGGGGTCAATTCTCCTCCCGACACGGTTCCCAGTGGTACAATTATTCCCCATTATTCCATCTTATTTCACTCTTATTCCTATCTTTATCCCACTTTACCTACCTTTATTTCACCTTATTCTCCTTATTCCTATCCTCCAGCCGTGCAAAGAATAGACCCTTATTCTCCTTATTCACCATCCTTATTGTTGATTATTCCCGAACCGAACGCACCCTAAATGGATGATGTGATTTAAGTTTTTTTTGCAATCATCTAAAATTGTATACAAAGGAATTTGAGAATGGAAATGCTGAATTTTTAAAGCTACATATATGTTGGATAGAGATCAAGTGAAAAATGTTTGTGAATGAGATAGTGAGTTGAAGTTTCCATATGGGTATACATTGAATATATTGAATCTTGTATATATGAAGAAGTATTCTTTTCATAGAGTGAAAAATCATGGGTATCAGATTTTTACATAGAGGTTACTACCTATGTCATTCAGAGATTTGTTACAAAAAATATAATGACCATCTTATTAAATCTGAGAAGAGTTTTTCGATAATATACTCTATAAAATATATGTCGATAAGATAGAAGATTTAAAGAAAAATATTGTTACAACGTGTATCCTAGAGAAGATATTCCAGTTTAATTCCTTTGACTCGGTGGAGTATTTTATGATAAATCTAACGTGTGAGGCTAAAGTTAGAGGACCTGTAAAATATATATGGACATATCCATTGAAGATGTAATTTATCTCTCGCTGATATAATATTTTAGTTTCTTTAATAATAAAATAAAAGGTATCGACAATAATTTAAGCATCTAATTTCAAGCATATTTTTCTTTAGAAAAAAGTTCGAATTGAGTTAAAAGGTCTATATGTGCTTAGTATATGTATGAAGAACCAGTGACCTTTACGGCTCGTTACTATCTAGATGAAGTGAAAACAATACATAACTATTCTTTTAGAAATGAATATATACTCCCCGACATAGATTATTTAATCAATATATATATTGTTCTTCAACTAAGTCATTTGGAAAGGAAAATCCTACTCACTGACAAAACATGAAAGAAGTTGTTGAGTTATACATATTTAAAAATTAGGATGAGATGCCATCATATGTTGAGTGTTGAGTATGTTCTGTTAATCATTATCCTTGTTTAAATTCTTTATTTCTTTTAATTGAAATTTCTTCCTATTTTATCACATTTAAGAAATTTCAAGGGAAACTTTTAGCAAGTAACCTATCATCTAGAGAAGATCAGATTATAAACACTACTACAAAAATAGTGATTGATGATGGTTTTATCTCGACGATCCTAAGAGACCACCGATAAAAGGAAGTAATGTCGGCGATTTTGCAGAAATCACATGTGATCGTACTCATTAACATCAGTGATTTGCAGACCGTCGATGTCATATATCAACCGCCGTGGACATTTACTGTATACACAATAACGAGTATTACGTCAGGGACGAAGCAAGAAATTTTTATTTGGGGAGGTCAAATTATTGAGACTACACACATACGTTCGGGTGTGCATGTGGATGCACAGGTGGAGAGTGAAGTTCCTGCTGCTGTTGACAATGGAATCATTCGTCTGATGGGGGGCCGTTAATACAAAGGATGGCATGACCGCCAATGATGTCCCAGAGAGTCCTACTGCCTTGGACTCCATCATTGCTAGTGAGAAGGAGCAAGATGCGATCCCCCTGTGCCCGGTTGGAGTGGAGCTTTCAACGGCCACGATTCAAAACCCAAAGGTGATTCCTCTGAGTAATAGTGTGGATATTAATGTGGAAGGAGGGGAAGTGGGAAGTCTTTTTGAGGGAGGGGAGAGTATTTTTTCCGGGAAGATGGGTGTGGGCGGACCTTCCTTTTCGAAGCAGGTTTTAGGGTCGGAGTGTAGCGGGTTTGGATTTCTTGTCCGGAGGGGTCGAGGTTGGTTTGGGGGTGTGCCAAATCGAAGGGGATTTTGCTGTCGAGCGTGGAAGGGCTGGAGGTTGGTCAGCTGGTAGGGGAGCTGGAGGTGGGACTTGGGCGACGGTTCACGAGGTCATGATCAGTTGGTGGGCGAGCTCGGAAGCTTTGAAACGATAGGGGTTCGGAGGCTTGGTGGGAGTGGAGGGTGGCGAAGTGTGGCTCGAAGACTTGGCGGGTCGAGGGATTTAGAGGAGCAGGGAGGGGATGGTCCAAGTGCGGTAGCTTTGGACAAGGGGGAAGGTCAAGAGGGTAGTCTAGCTATTGCCCAGGACCCAAGACTGGAGATGGAGGGGGAGGTACAGTTGGCTCGAGATACGGGGATGTGGTCTGAAGGGATGAATTCAAGGCCGGTTGATAGTGCAGATGCCATTATGCTTCGTGAGAAAAGAGTTGGACGGAAGGAAGCTAGAAGGCGGCGAAGGGCATAGGTTCTGGAGGAAGTAGAGCGGCATGATTTCTTGTCCCAACAACGGTTTGTGGGGTCCTCATCCCGGAGAGAGGCGAACAGTTTTGCCCCGTTGGATCGGGGCTTCGCAGAATGTCTGGGGGTGGTTCAACCGCTCTCCATCATAAGGAACACAGTGGTGGCTTAATGAAGGTGCTCTCATGGAATGTTAGGGGGCTTGGGCGTCCGGAAAAACGTGTGGGCGTTGGAAACTTAGTGCGTGAAGCAAAAGCTGACATATTCCTCTTGCAAGAAACAAAGTTATCTCGTAACGTGACAGATGGTGGCTATGAGTTGGGCATTGGGCGTGGCTTTAAGTCCACTGTCATGGAGGCTCAGGGAACAGCGGGAGGTCTACTAACATGCTGGAGAGAGGATGCCTTTGAGGTGGAGGCAGAATGGAGGTCTATCTTTTCACTTTCGGTCCGTCTCAGACGTCGGACGGATGACTTCGTTTTCACTGTGACGAATGTGTACGGTCCCAATGACAATAGCAGGGGCTCCCTTGCGACAGACTTGCTGCAGATATACTCAGAACATATGGATGAGGTTTGGCTGTTCAGGGGACCTCAACCTTACATTACTCCCAGACGACCGCCCTAGGGGGGTGGCGAAAGGGATGCAGGCTTGACGGAGTTTTCAGAGAAGATACACTCTTTGGGTTTGTCTATTATTGATGCGGCAGGATGTGCCTATACTTGGCACAACACAAGGTCCAGATCAAGACTAGACAGATTTCTACTTTCCACTGCTGGAGCGGAGAAGTTTCCGCTTTCTTGAGCCTGTGCTCTCCCTCGAGATCATTCTGACCACACCCCGCTTATTTGGTCATCTGGCGAGGAGGAAAGAGGCAGGTTCGCCTTCCGGTTTGAGAAGTCCTGGATGTTGGAAGTTGGTTTGAAAGAGTTAGTGGCAAAAAATGGAGGAGTTGGAGTCCGCAGGGATCAACAGTTTCCCATTTGGCTACTAAATTGACGATGCTCAGATCATTCCTGAAGGATTATGGAAGAACGACAAGAATAAAGAGGAGGGAAAAACGAGATATGACACAAGAAAAAGTAGCTTGTCTGGATGAACTTGATGATTTGAGAGGACTAGACCAGGAGGAGACGGAGGAGAGATCCATGCTCTTGGAGGTGATTATGATTGAAGATCGGAAAGAAGAGGTTGAATGGAGACAGAAATCCAGACATAAATGGCTGAGAGACGGAGATGCGAATACTAGATTCTTTCACTCGGTAGCCTCAGGTAGAAGGAGGAAGAACCATATTCATGAAATTGAGGTGGGGGCAGAGATTTTCTGGGGAAGTGCAAATTGGCATGGCAATGAGAGGTTATTATGTGGAGGCGTCGCGTAAGAGGCGAGGTGATGGCTGGGATTAACTGGGGAAAGGGGTGAAGTCTTTGACATAGGAAAAGGTAGAGGCATTGGTGACACCTTTTTCAGAAAGTGAAGTGAAGAAGGTAGTGTGGGGACTGAATGATGATGGGGCACCGGGGCCGGATGGGTTCCCCATTTTTTTCTACAGAGAATTTTGGGATCTTATTAAGGCTGAGATCATAGATGTGATAAATGAATTTAGAGAAGGAAATAGGGGATTTTAGAAAGTGAATAGGGCTTTGATGTTCTTACTCCCAAAGAAGGACCACCCAATGAGAGCAGAAGATTTCAGACCAGACACGCTTTCGAATGGAATTTACCTCATCATGGCAAAAGTACTGGCAAATAGGCTCAAAGGGGTCATGGATTCTATCATTCTGGAAGGGCGGTCCGCTTTCATTCTGGGTCGTTAAATGGCTGATGGGTTGGTTATGGCGTCAGAAATTTTCCTAGATTGGAGATGTAAGGATGTGATGAATCCCCATTCATCACTCTTTATTCCTTTATTTTAGCTAGAAATCTTAGCAAAATGCCATGTAAATATTTGTAAATATCATAAATTGTCAAAATGCATGCATAATGTATTTATTCATAATTAGCATGTTTTTGTGTAAAAATAAAGGAATAAAGAAATAAAAGAAAACGAAGGAAATATTTAGAATAAATATTGAGTGACCTAATCCCAAGGGAGGGCTCAGCATGGGCCTACCGCAAAAGAAACTAAGTAGAGGGAGATAAGGTCAATCATGTTTGCACATACACCATGTATATAAATAATTTTATTTTCCTCAAAATAAAAATAAAAAGGCGTTTCTCATATTTTGTACATATTTATAAAATAAAATAAAAATCAGAAAAATAAAAATAACAAAAATTTCATTTCCCATCTTGTATGTATACCATGTACATATGTGTATATATATATATTTATTTAGCTAATGTAAATAAATCATAAAAATAAAATAAAAATACCTTTTTATTCCAAATTTTATGATATAAATAAAATTTAAAATTGGAATAATTTTACAAAAATAAAAACCAATAAAAATAAAAATTCAAAAATACTTATGTACATATACCTATATATAATAATAATATAATGTAAATATGTCATTTATTTTTCAAAAAAATAAATAAATATCACAAAAAAATACTTTGAAAATAAATAAACATTTTTCATGTTAAAACTTTTTTAAAATAAAATCATTTACTAATTTTAAATGAATTTACAAATATTTAATAAATGGCGGCTCCTGATTGGTCCACGGGGGATGTTGACCCACGGACAACTGTCCCCCCAGGACCACCTCTTAGCGGATCCACTTCGCCGACCCGACTTCTCCAAATTTTCACGAGTTGATCTGCCTTCCATTCGCCTAAACCCCAAGCTCCAATTGTAGATCGATGATCCGAGACCTTCGCCCGACCCTCATTTTAAAGGTCCGTGCATCGACGAGCGTGCCCGACTCCCATCTTCCCAGACCCCTAGCACTATAAGGTCTCAGCTCCGCCGCACATTCCACTCATCTTTGGCCATCTCCTTCCAGTCCCAGGACCTCCATTCTTCTTCCTAGAGTGACAGCTATCGAGGGAGGGTGTCGCAACGAGGATACGAGGGCTGCAGCCACTGATCTGGCGAGCTTCACCGTCGTGCTCCGCCACCGAGCGAGCTTGAGCCTCTGGCCTCAACGAGCCATCGAGGCAACGACCCCAGGAGCTCTCTGAGCGCCAGCACAGTCGATCTCGATCATCCGGTACCTTTGATACCCCTTAGGTAGCTTAATTTCTGATTTTCCCAAATTGCGCCGCCGGCCTTCGCCGGTCGATTCACCGAGCTCCGATCACCCATTTGATCATCCGACCCCCGATTCACCTTCATGAGACCTCGCTCCATGTTCTCCGCACCTCCGATCACCCTGACTCGCCCCGGAGCAGGATCTTAGGTCTCCTCCGTCGTTGCCTCACCAGAGACCCACGACTCGCCTCATTTTATCACCCCCTTTACCCGCTGACGGGTCGAGGCACTTTGCCCTCGACCCAGGTTTCGTTCTGTGCAGCTTGCAGGCCAAAGAGACCTCATCTGGAGGTCGAGTCACTCAGGCATAGGAGCTCTGCACCTTCTTCGTCGTCGGAGCTCTCTAGAGCTCCTTGGCTTCATCGGAGCATAACAGGAGCTGCGGACCATCGTAGGCGATCTTTTCCCCATCTCAGCAGCTCCGGAGGAGCCCTTCACTGCGCGTATTGGGCCGGCGAACTTCGCCGGCGACCTGTTCTTTGAGAGTCCTCCAGCACCGTCCGATCGCCCCCTTGCTCCAGATCAGATCGTCACCATTCGTTTGCAAAGGGATCAGGACCATAGATCCATCTGAGGATCGAATCAGAGACGTCCGTTCGCGAAGGGTTAGCCACGCTTCTCTATCGTTGGATCTCCACATGGCGCTCCCTCATCCGTCGATCGTTAATAAGAGGGGTAATTTCACTTAGGCCCCTCCTCTTTTGGCATTAATAGTTTAGGTTTGTAAATATTATTCGTAGTTGTTTTTATTTTGGAAAAATTGCACCGTAGACCCTATTTTTATTTTATTTGCATTTTAGTCCCTACCTGTGTGAGACACGTGCTTCGACACGTGAGTTTTTGAACATTTTGCATGTTTACGGCTGGGGTTTGTTTATGTTATGAAATGAAAGAATAGTTTTGATATTTGCAGTTATACCCCTATGCGTAGATTTATTTGAACATGTGCTGATTGTTTGCGAATTTTACACTTTACGCCCTAAGGTTTTCGCACGTGTTACATTTAAGCTCCTGGAACTATGTTTTCTTGCAAATAGGTCCATGTGTGTTGTAGCTCTCTTATTGGTTGAATAAAATAGCAAATAAACTCCAAATCCAATGAAATTTGGATACGTGGCTCCTGCATTGTGTAAAAATTTCACTAATTTTTTGGGCCATTTTTGCGGCTTTTTATTATTTTTAAAATTCAAAAAAAAATGTATTTTTGTTACTGTTTGGAGAAGAAAATCAAAGAAAAATATAAAAACTTTTCATAAAAATTGTCTTCAGATTTTTATAGGATATTATATATTTTTAATTGGCCTTTCTAGTCTGGCTGCACATTGATCCAATGTTTTACACTTTCTTGATTTTTAGAAAATCAACTAAAATTATAAAATTCCCATAAAATCACCAAAAATGCTTAAAAATATAAAAAACACAAAAATAATTTTA
Source organism: Ottelia alismoides (assembly GCA_037367405.1). NCBI lineage: Eukaryota > Viridiplantae > Streptophyta > Magnoliopsida > Alismatales > Hydrocharitaceae > Ottelia > Ottelia alismoides. Next base: position 455,223 of record JAZKJV010000440.1, on the reverse strand, counting down.
TTTCAATTTTCTGAGCATTTTTTAGTGTTTAAATAAATCATTGTAGTTGCTCTTTTATACCTTTTCTTATCTTTTCTTATATAATTAAAAACGAAAAAAAAATTAAAAACGTCTAAAATCCATCAAAAACATTTTCTCTCATTTTTTTATCTTTTTGATACTTCCTATGCCGTAAGGCCAACCCGTGCTCCTTGAGTCCGACCCTGGTCGCTATACCAGGTTAATAAACTAGCGAGGACCGCTGTTTGATTTCATTGATTTATCTCTCAATTTGGTGGTTCCTGATTTTTCTTGATTGACCGAGTCTCTCTATTCAGGTCGCAACGAGACCGAATATTTTTACCTTGGCCCGATAGTGAGAGCTTGAATTTTTTCGATCATTAGGGTGCAAAGGAGGTGTTATGGAAGATTGACTTTGCAAAAGCTTATGACAGTGTGGACTGGAATTTTTTGTGGTTATCAATGAGGAAAAGGGGATTCCCGGAAGTTTGGATTGCATGGATGAAAAGATGCGTCACCACATCCACCTACTCGATCCTGATAAATGGGCGGGAGGAAGGTGGTTATTTCCAACCACAAAGAGGGGTTCGTCAGGGTTGCACACTAGCGCCCATGCTTTTCGTGTTGGTTGCAGATGCTTTGGCAGTCATGTTCAAACAAGCAGTAGAGAAAGGGTGGTGTGAAGGATTCTGTCTTGATGACATCTCTATGCCCTTATTACAGTACGCAGACGACACTGTGCTTTTCCTGAGCGGTTCGGATGAGATGATATATCGTGTGGCTCAACTATTGGACATCTTCAACGGTTTGTCAGGTCTTGAAAAAATATCCAAAAATTTGTGGTGGTCACTTTTGGGCTACAGGGTGGTGATCGGGATCGGATAATGAAATCCTTGCTTGTCCGTTGGGTGACCTGCCGATTACCTACCTGGGACTTACTCTAGTGGCTGGGAGAGCAACTGACTGGGATGTCGTTATTAAGAAGATAGAACTCAGACTGGCTGGTTGGAAGGCAGTTACCTTATCTAGGGGCGGGAAGCTGGTTCTATTGAAGCATGTTCTGTCAGCCATCCCTATTTTTTTCTCTCGACAAGGATGATGCCTGCGGGTGTGAGAAAGAGGATCGAAAAGCTAATGAGAAGGTTTTTTTGGTCAGACAGAAAACACCAGAAGTCTGGTATGCATTTAGTGGTATGGGAGGAAATAACGAGAGCCCGTGAACAGGGCGGATTGGGAGTTCGGGATTTGTTATGCATGAATAAGGCGTTGTTAGCAAAGTGGGTTCTGCGCATCTGGGGCACCTCTATGGACCTGGTATCAAGATTACTATGGAAGATTTACAGAGTCCCTAGCACTTTAGTGGCAGGGACTCTTCAGTTTGAGTCCTCCCTTTGGAAAGGGGTACGAGAGGTTTTGACCTCTATCTCAGCCAGATTAGCGCCGAAGTTAGGAGATGGAGAAGGTTTCAGATTTTGGAGGGATAACTGGTTGGGGGAAGGCCCTTTGAAACTGCTCTTTCCGAGAATTTTTGCTTTGATGACGTCGAAGGAGGCCACCGTGAAGGAGTTGGCACTTTCTGGGGGTGGAGACCGAGCTTCAATGATGTTCTCTCGTCTAGAAGACGGGAGGAGTTACAAAGTCCAATGGATATGGTCCCCTTCCCTGATAATTTTCTGCAGATCAGAGATCATTTTGAGTGGACGGGTTCTAAATTTTCTGTCAAACTGCTCTACAGAGAACTGAGAAATGCTGGTGAAGGTCAAGATCAGGACATGTGCAAGGATATGAAGATAATCTGGGCGAGCAAAATACCATATCGGATAAAGGTCTTCCTTTGGTGCTTAAGGAGGGACAGTCTCCTAGACAAAGATAGAAGAACGAGAATCCTGGGTCTTCAAGATGCTTCTTGTGACAGATGTGGGTATCAGACAGAGACCTCGGAGCATCTTTTCTTCTCCTGTGAGTACTCGCAGAAGGTGTGGAGAGAAATGGCGATCACATGGGTTGATACGAGTGGCATAATGAGCTTTTGGGAAGGGGTAAGAAAGATAGGTGGCAGCTCAACTGATGATGTTGCAAGGCCTTTTGGCATTCTGTAGACAATTTGGCTGGCGAGAAATGACCTTCTTTTTAATAATCAGAGATTTTATCTAGAGAATGTTATTTTCGATTGTAAGGCTCTCTCAAACTTTGGGAGTCAAGGTAATTTTTTCATGTAACCCTTCTTTCTTTTAATATAATGATTCGGTGGTGACTCCAATCTCAAAAGGTCACCTTATTTTTCATCAAAAAAATACATACATATACATGTAGATACATTATATATAAAGTTTATCTATGTTATTATTTACCGTTTTAATCATTAACATTTATTTGCAAGGAATTCTTACATAGATACCCTTATAAACTTATGATTTCACATAAATACCCAAACAAACATTATATGGACAAAAAGATCCTTACAAAATTCTTCAAATTATAAACTTTTATTAATATGATATCAAGTAGTACCATTAAATCTAATATTTTTAAAAAGTAAAATTATATCACACTTAATGTAGGGATGCAAAGGGATATATACACACACACACACATATTCCTTGTAATATAGTTTGACAGGTGTATATGTATCTATATTAAAATGAATACATATATAAATGTCACTTTAGTATTCACGTACATTTTGGTCGATATATTTATATTTTTTTAATATATAGTTGTATATTTATTTTTAATTACATATAATAGTTTTTTTAACTTTTCCTGTATTCGTATAATCTTTATGAGATATATATTGTATTTGTATCACAATAAGCCATTCATATCATATATATAAGCTAATTTATAAAGTATTTGTTATTGTATTAATTTTCAATCCATATTCATTTCATATCTATAATCAATTTTCAAGATACGGTAATACATATTCATATTCGTTGATATTTATATTGACATCCATACTCATGTATTAAACAAATTTGGACATGATAACACTTATATGCTTGTCAATAACTAATCATTTGTACCCTTATTTTGGTATATTTTGCATAGTATAATTACTCTTTACATACTAGATTTTGACAATTATTTTAATAATTCAACATTTTTAACGGGTTTATTTATGTTTAAAATGAAATTTCATAAAAAGATACAAAGGTCGAAATGTGTACAACATGTAAATGCTAATACTAAATTATACATCTTTAATAAAGGGAATGATTCACTACAATGAAATGTGTGTATATGTATGTTTTTTAATCTATCAATCTTTCGTCCGTTGCTAAATATATAATTATGAACATTATTTGTTATAAAATGATTTTTAAGTAAAAAAGTAGAGATGAATGTCATATCGATTACTATATCATTAACGAAGGTTAATATAGCAACACTTATTCGTCATATTTTTCAGAATCTCAACTGATCCTCGATATTAAAATTGTGATGATTAAGCATCGTTATATGGACCAATAGTATTCATATAACAACAGACATTACATTCTTTCCTAATTTCAAACATAAAAAAGTCTCATTAAATGTTTTTCATCATTATATATTCAATAACATACAATATAACGACGAATTAAAAAACTCTACATACTTATTTTGTTTTTGTAGTTATTATATAGGGATGCAAATGGATGGATACAGATACAGATATAGGTATTACTAAATCCTTATTCCTTTTTGAATACGAATATGTATGCTGATACGGATATTGACATATATTAAAATTATCTTACCATATCCTTAAAAAATAGGTACATATGTAAAACGGATATCGATTACATACGAGTAATTGATGAATCCCAATTCATCACTCTTTATTCCTTTATTTTAGCAAGAAACCTCAGTCAAATACCATGTAAATATATGTAAATATCATAAGTTGTCAAAACACATGCATCATGTAAATGTGCATAATTAGCATGTTTTTGTGTCAAAATAAAGGAATAAAGAAACACAAGAAAAAGAGAGAAATATTTAGAATAAATATTGAGTGGCCTAATCACAAGGGAAGGCTCAGCATGGGCCTGACTGCAAAAGAACCCAAGTAGAGGGAGATAAGGTCAATCATGATGTACATAATCATATGTATTTAAATAAATTTATTTTCCTCAAAATAAAAATTAAAAAGTGTTTCTCGTATCTTGTATATATTTGTAAAAATAAAATGAAAATAAAAATCAAAAAAATAAAAACAAAAATAATAAAAATCATTTCCCACCCTGTATATATTCCATGTACACATGCATATAAACCTATTTATTTAACCCACGTAAATACATCATAAAAATAAAATAAAAATACTTTTTTATTCCAAATTTTATGTTGTAAATAAATAAAATAAAAACTGGAATAATTGTACAAAAATAAACAATTAAAAATAAAAATAAAAAATACATATGTATATATACCTACATATAATAATAATATAATGTAAATACGTTATATATTTTTCAAAAAAAAAATAAAAATCACTAAAAAATAATTTGAAAAATAATAAACATTTTTCATGTTTAAACTTTTTCGAAATAAAATCATTTACAATTTTTAATTGAATTTTAAAATAATTAATAAATGGCGGCCTCCCATTGGTCCACGGGGGATGTTGACCCCCGATCAACTGTCCCCCCAGGACCACACCTTAGCGGATCTGCTTCGCCGACCCGTTTTCTCTGATTTTTCGCTAGTCGATCCGACCAGCATCAATCGAAACCCTGGGCTCCATTTACACTTGATCCATCCGAGACCCTCTCCTAGGGTTGAATCTAGGGATCCGAGCTTCACCGTGCCCTGCCCGACCTCATCTTCTCGGACCCTCACTTGTATAAAGCCCCAGCTCCGGCCGTAATTTCACTCCATCTTTGGCCCCTGCCTTCCATCCCAGGACCTCCATTACCCTCCTTAGAGTGACAGCTATCCGAGGGCAGTGTTGTAGTGAGGAGAGAGCGGGCCAGTCACTGATCCGGCGAGCTTCATCGCCGTGCGCCGCCGCGAGGTGCGCCCGAGCCTCTGACCCCAACGAACCATTGAGGCGAAGACCTCAGGAGCTTTCTTAGCTTTAGCATAATCGACCTCAGCCATCAGGTAGTTCCGATACCCCATAGATTCGCCTAATTTTCGATTTCTCCCAATCGCGTCGTCAGCCGTCGCTGGTTGATTCACCTCGTTCCAGTCACCCATTCGATCATCGAACCCCGATTCATCTTGACGAGACTCCTTCCCATATTCTCCGCATCTCCGATCATCCTGTCTCGCCTCGGAGCAGGTCCTCAGGTCTCCTCCACCGTCGCCTCGCCGGAGACCACGCTCCGCCCCCTTCCGATCACCCATTTCACCCACTAACGGGTCGAGGCACTTTGCCCTTAACCCATGAGTCTCTCTGTGTTGTTTTGCAGGTCTAAGGACCCCATCTGGAGGTCCGAACATCTGAGCACAGGAGCTTCGCTCCTCCTTCATCGTCGGAGCGTCTCCGACGTTCCCGGCTTCATCGGAGGAGCCCACCAGCTGCGGAAGAGTCCGAGCAACCTTCTACACATCTCAGCAGCCCGGGAGGAGGTCCAGCACGCACAGAGTGAGCCGGCGAACTTCGCCGGAGTCGAGTTCTTCCAGGACCTCCAGCTACCATCCGATCAGTCACCCTCCGCCAGTTCTAATCATCGCCGTCCATTTGCAGAGCGTCTCCACCGTCCGATTCACGTGGGGCTTGATCGGGACCGTTCATACAGCGAAGAGGCGTGCCCCTGCAGCCACTGTCAGATCTCTACGTGGCGCGTCTCCAGCCGTCGATCTATAATAAAGGGGTAATTTCACTTAGTCCCCGGTCATTTTCTTATTTGTCGTGTAGTCCTGTAAATATTAGTTTACGTTGTTTTTATTTTGGAACAATTGTAGTTAGGACCCTAAGTTTATTTTATTTGCATTTTAGTCCTTGTTTATGTGAGCCACGTGCATCGACACGTGAGGATTTGGGATATTTGCATGTTTAGTCATGTATTTCCTATGTGTTATTGATTGCATATTTTTAAATAGGAATTACACTTATGCCCCTCTGTGTCAGAACCACGTGCTACACGCGTGATTTCGTGGGCTTTTTGCATTCCAGGCCCAGAGCTTTCTTTATTTGTTATTATTTGGTCCTGGAAATATGTTTCTTTGCATTTAGGCCCCTGATTGCTGTATGCCTTGTTTTTATTGAATAAAATATCAAATCAAATCTAAATTAGGTGAAATTTGGACACGTGGCTCCTGCCACTGTGTAAAAATTTCCCTAAATTTGGGACATTTTCGAGGCTTTTTACTATTTTTAAAAATTCAAAAATAAGCATTTTTCTTACTGTTTGAATTGAAAAATCAATTAAAAATATAAAAACTTATTTAAAAATTCTAAAAACATTAGTGATAGTTAATTTTATGTTTTCTAGCTTCTATCAAATTTTTAGCTTATTTGGATTTATAAAACCCATAAAAATTGAAAAACCCTAAAAATATTATAAAAATTCTAAAACATTCTATAAAAAATCAAAAAATACAAACTCTTTTTCTGTGGCTTAGTTTTTGCATATATTTTTCATAAAAATTGTCTCCATACTTTTATAGACCAATTATATATTTTTAATTGGTCTTTCAAGTCTGGCTTCACAGTTAGCACAGTTTTTCTCCTTTTTAGATTTTTAGAAAATGAAATAAAAATTGAAAAATTCTGAAAAATTCACCAAAAACACTTAAAAACACAAAAAACAATTTTATTTGAATTTTTGGAGCATTTTTTAGTGTTGAACTTGCTTGTTTTCCCCCTTTCTTATATAATTAAAAATACAAAAAAACCATTAAAATCCACCAAAAATATTTTCTTCTTTATTTTCGATTTTCGACTACTTCGTAGGTCGTCACGGCCATCCCGTGCTCCTTGAGTCCGACCCTGGTCGCTATACTAGGTTAATAAAATTAGCGAGGACCGCTTGTGATTTTCATTGTTTTATCTTCATATTTGGTGGTTCCTTATATTTTCTTGATTGACCGAGTCTCTCGATCCGGGTCTCAACGACCCGAGAGTGATATTTTTACCTTACCCGAATCAGAGTGTTTGAATTTTTCGATCATCAGAATGGCGTCGTTGCTGGAGAGCACGGCTTAGTAGTCTTTTTCAATTTTTCGCGGCTTTCTTTTTCGCAGCTTTTTGTAGATATTTGTAGATATATTTTCTCTTCTTTATTTACACATTTTTCTGGACTGACACACTTCTGCTTTTGTTTCTTGCGAGGGCCCGAGGACCGAGGCGGTTTTTTCGGAAGCCGGAGCAATCGCGGGATTCGGAGGCGTCTCCCTTCTTTACGGAGCCGCAGGAGAGCACGAGGAGGAAAGCCGGAGTGCGGGAGCCGTGGAATAGTCGCAAAATAATCGAGGATTAGCCGTAGTTTAGATTTAGCTTAGTTTAGATTTATTTTTCAGTAAATATTTTATTGTAATAAGACAGGGACACAAACTCGGACACTTGGTTGATATTGGGGTCTGTTTCGCCGAGCACCAGTGTGCTCGAGGGACCACACCGCGATTTTCGTTGGTTTTGGATTTTTGACCGTTTATTTACTGTCTATTTGATTTACGCAGTTTTAGCCCTAGCTTAGGAGTTTTCTTTGACTGTGACGTAATTAATTAAGGCCAAATCCCTAATTATCTGGATGTTCCTATAGATCGATAATTGGACTTAATTAATTAAATCACAAAGAAAAAGTCGGATTATTTGAGCTCTAATCCACGTTCCTTGAGGAGTCACATACAACGCATGCAGGATCCGTTGTGGCGGACACCGAGTGGCTCCCAAGATAGGACTCCGGACTTAGGCTTGAGTACCCGGCTAATGTTCTTCACGAGTAGAACTGCTTTTTTAGGGTTGGTTTTCGCGTGCATCATATAGGTAGTTTATATTCTGTCTTTATTTTATACGCGGATCACTCTGCATGTAGACTGTTGAAGTCAGGTACGCATTTCTTACTCTGCATGCATCATTGATTCCCGCGCATCGGCTTTTTCATCTTCTCTCCCTGGTTTTTGGACTTAAAATAATCAAGAGAACCAAAAAATTCGTTAGGCGTTGATTGCTTTGAAAAATACATAAAAAAGAAAAACTATAAAATTAGGACTGCTAAACAAACTTGACCCTAAAAGACACCTCACTTAAAAATCTGTCTTGGGGAGAGCAATCCCCTCATTGTCTGGTTTGATTGCGCGAGAGAGTGACCCGCACACTTGGCTAGAGCCACATCCGAGCCCCGATCAGACTACCGACCTTTTATACGGGACAGTCTGGTTGGCGGATTGGATTCCCATCAGGTCACGTAACCGTTTTGATATCCTGACATGATCACCTAAATAAAATTGACAAGATAATTGACCGAGCTCTTACGGTCTTCAGCTCAGCATGGAGTAGGTGAATCCGGGGTTTGTTTGCTCATCTTGTTTGATTTCCATATCTCATCTGCCCGACTTGCCAGATCAAGATAATGGGCAGGAGGTCTCTTAGGCAGCCTCTGGTTGCACCGCTTTTCAGCACTCCAGCCTACTCATTTAGGTTGGTTCGCGAGAGCCCAGACCCACTCTCTGAGCCCGAGTTCGATTCCGCCCTGTTCCCCCTTGACCACCCTTCTTCAGTTCCTGAGTTACCAGTGCCAGCTGCTATAGGATTAACCTGGTATAGCTCCCAGGGTCGAACACAAGGAGCACAGATTGGCTAAATAGCCTACGATGTAGTCAGAAATCCGAGGGAATCTTTTTTAGTGGTTTTTATTTGTTTTTATATTTTTTTAGATTTTTTAAATGATGAGAACATTAAAGAAGGTAAATACAAGGGAACTTCAACAATTTATTAAACACACCAAAAATGATGCAAAAATTAAGGAAAAATTGTTTTTAAGTTTTTTAAGTTTTTTACTGTTTTTGGCGAATTTTTGGAATTTTTCTAATGGATAAATTATTTACTAAAAATCAAACAAGGCGAAAAATAGAGGGTACTGTCCAGCAAGGCTTAAGACCCAAAAATAAAATACTCTTGGATCTCAAAATGCCCTAAAGGTAATTTTCCTATAATCTAGAAAGAATAAGGAAAATTTAGGCACCCTAATTATTGTTTTTGGATTTTTAATTTATTTATTATAATTTTTATGGATTTTTAAGGGTTTTTCAATTTTTAGGGTTTTTAAGTGATGAAAAGTAGCCAAAGTTGGCTAGAAAATCAAACAACAAGCAAGCAACAATATCTAATTTTTTTAGAATTTTTGGTGGGGTTTTTATATTTTTTTGGTATTTTTAAAGTCAAACAGTGGCAAAAATAGGGGTTTTTGAATTTTTAAAAATAATAAATGAAATCAAAAATGTCCTCCAAAATCATAGAAATTCCTACACCATGGCAGGAGCCATGTGTCAAAATCTCATTGGATTTGGAGGTCGTTTGATATTTTATTCAAAAATAAAGGAGGGGCACTGTGCACAGGGACCTAAGTGCAAATACCCAAAAGTTCTGGGGTCCTGGTGCAAAATACCCAGCAAAACACGTGCCAAGCACGTGCCTGGGGCACACAGGGACCAAATGGTAATAAAAACTAAGTCCGAGGGCCTTTTGATAACTCGTATCAAAAGCTCAGGGACGAAGTTGCAAAAAAACCACTAAATAACGCACATGCGCATAAACAATGCTTACAGGGGTATAATTGCAAATAGACAAAATATTTTATCCAATGAATAACAACCAGAACTACAAGGGGTCTTATGCAAATATCCCAACAAAACACGTGACGAAGCACGTGGTTCACAACTGGCGGGGGTATAAGTGCAAATAAAATAAGTACGAGGTCCTTGGTGCAAATATCCCAGAAAATAAACAACTTGAATTAAAAATTACAGGACTAAAATGAAATAGAACAAACAGAGGGGTCTAGGAGAAATTTACCCCTTTTATTATTATCGACGGCCTGATGTGTGACGCGTGGCAGATCGGACGGTGGAGAACAAACGCGCCTTTAACTATGGAAGTGCTGGCCTGATCCGACGGCTGGTGTGTGTCCACGTGGATGATCGGACGGTGGTGATGCAACGTGGTTCTTCGAAGGAGGCCAGGCTCAGATCGGATGGTCGAGGTGCAGCCACGTGGATGATTGGACGACTGAGAGACGTCGTGGCTTAACCTCGCTGCTCAACGGTGAAGATCGATCCTCGGGATGATCGGACGGTGACAAGGCTCCGCAGATGGACGGTGAGGATCTGATCTGGAGCGAAGAAGGCGATCTGACGGCTCTGGAGGATGGTGGAAGAACTGATGGCCGGCGAACTTCGCCGGCCTCGTGAAGGTGTCTCCGCTCTCCTCTGATGCGCCTGAAGGTCGGAGAAGATCCGGCGTGAAGTTGCGCAGCTGCTACGGGTCTCCGATGCCCCGGCCAAGCCCTGGAAGGCTCCGGCGAGGTCGGCGGAGGAGAAGCTCCTGGGAAGATGTCGGGAAGCCTCAGACGGCCTCCTCTTGACCTGCAAAATAGTTCAGAAGCTTCGCGGGTCGAGGGCAAAGTGCCTCGACCCGGTTAGGCGGCGTGAAGGTGAAGTGTGAGTCGAAATGGCGAGCTCCGGCGAGGGTGGTCGGCGGAGGAGCTCGATTCCCAGATCCTGTGCGATCTGGGTTGTGTGAAAGGGTGAAGAAGGTGCGGAGAGGTCTGGCGGAGATGATGGCGGTGTCGGAATGGAAGATGGGTGGTCGGAGGTGCCTGGCGAAGGCGGCGGAGCTACGCTAACTGTAACTGAAAAATCAAAATCTAAGCTATCCTACGGCCTAAGGGTTCTACCTGGGTGGTCGGAGAGACTGGGGAAGAGCAGGGGGTGCTCCTGGTCGTAGCCTCGAGGGTCGTCTCGGCCCGAGGCTCGATGCTCGACGCTGGTGACGGAGCAGCGGCGGCGAAGAACGTCGGATCAATGGATTCGCCTCCTCGCCTCGCTGCAACAAGGGCAAACGCTTGCTGTCACTCTCGCGGTGCCTATGGAGGTCACTGGGAAGAAGGAGAAGGTCCAAAGATGAGGCGCGGAGGCGGCGGAGGTCGGGATATATATGGTGACAGGTGCGATTAGGGTTGAGGTGCGACAGCTATAGAAGGCGTTGATTTCATGGCGAAAGATCGGGCGAGGATGACGGATGATCAACGAAGGATCCGGGCATGGGGTTCGCGTGGGTGACAGCCTGGAGACGCGTGGGAAAATCGGAGAAGGCGGGGCAGCGCGCGTCTTCCAGAAAAGGAAGGAGTCCGCGGGGGAGTTGACCGGGGTCAACAATCCCCCGTGGACCAATCAGAAGCTGCCACGTGTATTCAATTTTTGTTTCTTTATTTTAAGGTAGAAATAGGGCGAATTAAAGAAAACTCAAAACATGAAATGTTTTTCTTTTATTTTTTTCTATTTTTTGGTGATTTTTAATTAATTTTTGGAAATAAAAATAGGGTAGCTATGTATATAGGTATATGTACACTATATGGATTTTTATTTTTGATTTTTTTATTTGTTATTTTTATGTATTTTTATGCTCATTTTGTATTTTATTTATTTATGTCATAAAATATGGAATAAAATGGTATTTTTATTTTATTTTAATTATTTATACACAAGGGTGAAATAAATAATTGTATACATTTATATACATGGTATTTATACAATGCATTTTTGTATTATTCATTTTGTAATTTTTATTTGATTTTTGTTTTGTTTCTTGTTATTTTATGTATTTACAATATGTAACATAGAATATTTACAAGAAGTTTTAGAAAATAATTTTATTTATTTATAAGGTTAAATAAATAAAGGATGATGGTCTACACATGGTGAAAGGGTATTTTTGAATTTTTGATTTTTAAATTTTTATTTTGTTTTTAATAAAATATACACACAATATGTACAAGCATATTTTTGGGTGAGGAAAATATAATTTTATGTATTTACAGAAGTATATACACATGAGCTCCTATCTCCCTCTACTTGGCTTTTATGCGGTCAGGCCCATGCTGAGCCCTCCCTTGGGTTAGGTTGCTCAATATTTATTCTAAATATTTCCCTCTTTTTCTTTTTGCTCTTTATTCTTTTATTTTGTGCACAAAAACATGCTAATTATAGGTTTTTACACAATGCATGCTTTTGGTAATTATTTGTATTTACACATATCTACATGTATTTGCAAAGGTTTTTGTAGCTAAAATAGAAGAATAAAGAGTGATGAATGGGTATTCATCAGAGACCACAGACAAATGATATTTCGGCATCTGAGTTCGGGTCTTTTGCCTTTGCAGAGACCATGGCCAGCAGCGAGGAGCGCACCGAGGGTCAGTGGCCTGAGACAACCACTTACGTTTTGGATCAGGGTGCGATCAACACCACCATGTTAGCCTCCCTCGAGATGATGCAGCGACATATACGTGATCAGGGAACTTTCATGGTGGACATGAGGAGAGAGATGGAGAGACTGAGAGCAGCAGCAGACCAGCCGCGAGCCGAGGGATGGAGGGCTCCAGATCAACCAGAGCAGCCGACAGCAGAGCCGAGGCCGATGCGGGAGTTGCACAACCCCGGATCGACCCTGACACACCGATGGGTGGTTATTCCGGCTATCGTGGGGGACTTCAAGTTCCCCCGAACACACTTCAGCTACTCCCCCGCTTCCACGGACTTGCCACTGAGGAGTCCCATCTTCATCTCCAGGAGTTTGAGATGATCTGCAGCACCGTCCACGATCGGCAGGTGGATGAGGACACCATCCGGATGATTGCTTTTCCTTTCTCCCTAGCTGACAGAGCAGCCAACTGGCTGAAGCACTTAGGGAGATTTGTGTATACTTGGGAGCAGCTCTGCATCGAGTACTTGAACAAGTACTATCCACTCAGGAGGACCAATGCAGCGAGGGTCCTGATCAGCAACTTCTCCATACTCCCCAACGAGCAATTCCATGAGGCATGGGAGAGGTTCCGTGAGCTTACTGACTGATGCCCGCACCACGACATCACGAAGCTGAACCTAGTTCAGAGCTTCTTCTGCGGGTTGACACCAGAGCTACAGGGCCTGGTGAATGCTTATTGTGGCGGTTCCTACTTCGCCAAGGATGAGGATCAGGTATGGACTATTTACGAGGAGATGGCCGAGAACTATACAGCGATGTCCCAGACCCGACTTTACACTCAGGGGCGCCCGCAGCCACAGACCGTGTAGTTTCAGAGGATCGTACGGGTCGATGCCGATCCTTCTACTTCGTCTGCGGCAGCCGTACAGGCCGAGTCTACAGCCGCATACATGGGGATCATCAGCGAGAAGCTGGACCGGATCGAGCTGATAGAGAAGAAGCAGTGTCAGGGCATATCTCAGATGGATCAGATGGCACAAATGCTGAGTGATTTGAAGACACAGGTCATGTGTCTCCCGGAGGCACAGACGGCTTCTCAGCCCCTATCAGTCACGAGGAGATCCGAGCAGTAGTGACAGCTCGTCCCAGCACTCCAGTCAGCCTAGACAGGTTCACCTTGTACAAGCGGAGCCGTACCATCAGCCGCAGCCCTACTACCAGTCACCACTATCTCCAGACACTGAGATGGTGGTCTACCAGCCGGATCAGCCCCTGGCAGTACTCCTGCCACCCCCCTACGAGCCGGAGCCGTTGATGGACGTCAACGGGATTTGATACGATCGACCCCAGCCCGGTATCCGACGAGACCATCCCGGATTCTGTTGGTCAGCTGGAGGTACCAGTTCCCAGCAACAGTCTCCAGTTCAGGGGCCAGTACGGTCATCAGCGAGAGCACAAGTAGCCCCAGCCCCCAGTACACCAGCAGCAGCAGTCATCCCAATATGGCTCTCGTCCCTATCAGCAGGGACGCAACAGCAGCTCAGCAGTATCATACACAGCAGTACCCCTCTCACTCGTACCAGCCACAGCAGCCTCACTACCAGTGAGGCCACCCGTTAGGTTCTCATGGGCCAGCCTATGAGAACCCTGCCTTAGACGACTTAGCCCACCTCATGACAGAGCAACAGGATACCCTTAGACGGGAGATGGATGAGTTCCGCCAGGAGATGCGGGAGATCGTGAGAGGGAAGGCCACCATCCCTGCCCAGATTGAGCCGAATCCGAACAACCTGAAGAGGAAGTCTGAGCAGGTAGAGTTCACAGAGATTACCACTCATAGTGATTCTTTTGGTGATTTGTCTGCATACATGTTTGATGCTGATTTTGTTAAACTTAGGAGCGGTAGGATGCCAGCAGGCGGCGCCTCGTCTGAGTGACGATCCCACGCCACTTCCAGGGCGCCAGACGAGGAGGAGCGTGGTACTGACGCCGCGAGAGATGATGACGGTGGTGCTGATACCACCATGGATGTAGATCCAGCCGACGGTACTGAGGCCATCGTTTCACCAAATGGAGGAGGTGGTACTGACGCCACCACAGTTGATGAGCCAGAGAGCGGTATTGATGCCGTGAGACGACATGCCGAGGGTGGTACTGAGGCCACCATTTCTACTTCTGCTAATCCTGTTGTCTTTTCGTCTGTACATGTATCTCTGGACGTTTCTGGAAATAAAGGAAAGGGTATGTTATTTTCGGTCCACATGTGTTGATTGATGATGATTGTGTGAATTCTGATGTTCATGAGCATGTCAGGCCCTCTCCTGGTCCGTTATATGAGAAGGACCCCGTGATCCCCTTTCCACGAGCACTTCACATGAAAAAGGGGAAGAAAATAGAAAATCAAAAAAAGAGTCATCAGATAGAGGTCAGCCAGCAGATGATAGATAGATTCCATATACAACTGACTCTTCAGGAGGCCTTGGAGAACATCCCTCTACTCCAGATATCACTCAGAGACAAGACCACAGTCATGAGGAAAAGGAGGAACCATCAGTCTGAGATCCATGTGCTTACTCGAGCCACGTGTTTCACGATTCAGAACCGTCTGCCAGCCAAGAGGCCAGATGCAGGAGTCCCGTATGTCAGATGCCACATTCATAAGCAGAGGTTCGACCGCACTCTATTAGACAGCGGTTCTTCGATCAACATACTTCCGACAGTCCTTCTCGACTGCTTCGAGTTGGGCACTTTCCGATAGAGCAGGACGATCCTTCAGTTTGCTGATCGATCAGTCAAGAGGCCGAAGGGGTTGCTGAAGGACGTTGTCGTCATGATTCAGGGCCTGAAATTCCTCGTGGACTTCGTTGTGTTGGACATGGAGATCCCTGAGTCAGTGAGTGATACCCCGATCATTTTAGGATGCCCGTTCTTGGCCACAGCCAAGGAAGTATCCGACCATGATAGAGGGAAGGTGTACTTTCGCATCAAGGGTGAGAGTATACAAATAGAGACGGTCGAGTAGACAAGAGCCAGAGATTTAGCTTGCTCAGAGCCGGCCATAGATTCAGAGCAGATGATAGAGGCAGGGCGAGACATCCACCAGGACTGCGATTTTGTGATTACAGATCACGAGGCAGTTTGGGCAGATCCAGTCGCACACGCCATCCTCTCACCTTCAGAGTTCGCTAATGCAGAGACGCCAACAGAGGAGAGCTTGGAGAGCACATTCCTGGTCCAGGATACATTTCAAGCAGCAGATTCGGTTCTTGACCGTGAGACAGATTTTTGTGAGCATGATACAGATCCCTCGAAATCCGTTACTGATTGGGCAGAGTTTGATGATTTGACACCGTATCTGACTTCCACTGAGCCTACAGCTAGGGAGGAGGTTGATTCCATGCCGAGCAGAGGCAGTCCAGCCGAGCAGCCTTCTCCAGATCCAGTTTGTGAGCGAGAGTTCTCATTCTCCCGGACAGATTTGGCAGCATTCACTCAGACTTTTCAGAGGTCATATTCGTCAGCACCTACTTGTCTAGAGCTGAAGCCGCTACCATCATCGCTGAAGTATAGGTTCCTTGCGGATGAGCATGAGATGTACCCAGTCATTATCTCCATTGATCTGGTTGGAGAGCAAGAATACCGTCTGATGGGGGTTCTTGAAAAGAACCGCAAGACGATAGGATGGAGTGTAGCCGATCTCCATAGGATCAGTCCGGCTCTGTGCTCCCACTATATCTATCTCGAGGAGGAGGCAAAGCCGTCGCATGAGTTCCAGCGGCGGCTGAACCCAAATCTTCGAGAAGTTGTCATGAAGGAGATCTCGAAATGGTGGAGCGCCAATTTTATCTACCCTATCTCCGACTCCAAGTGGGTCAGCCCATTGCATGTGGTGCCCAAGAAGACGGGCATCCCTACAGTTGTCAGTGAGTCTGGAGAGGAGATCGCTACCCGGGTACCCACTTCTTGGCGGGTCTATGTCGATTACAGACAATTGAACCAGGCCACCAAGAAGGATCATTTCCCCTGCCCTTTATTGATCAGATTATTGAGAGGCTGGCAGGGAAGAGCCATTACTGTTTCTTGGATGGGTACTCCGGATATAATCAGGTGGCCATCGCGCCCGAGGACCAAGACAAGACCACCTTCACTTGTCCCTTCGGGACATATGCTTTCAGACGCATGCCATTTGGATTGTGCAATGCTCCGGCGACATTCCAGATATGCATGTTGTCCATCTTTTCGGACATGGTGGGGGAGTGCTTGGAGGTCTTCATGGATGATTTCTCAGTCTACAGCGACGGATACGGTTCTTGTCTTGACTGCCTAGACCGAGTCCTTCAGCGATGCATAGAGGTTCACCTTGTGTTGTCTTGGGAGAAGAGTTACTTCATGGTGACTCAAGGGACGGTGCTTGGCCATATCATCTCCAACAGGGGCATGGAGGTTGATCCGGCCAAGGTGGATGTCATTAAAAAACTCAATCCATTGTCCAATTTACGGCAGTTACGGTCTTTTCTGGGGCACGTCGATTTCTACCGACGCTACATTCATGACTTCAGCAGGATTTCCCGACCGTTGACTGATCTGTTGACGAAAGACACTGAGTTCCTTGTTGATGATAAGTGTCTATCGTCATTTGAGACTCTCAAGAGTTGTGTTGTAGAGGCTCCTTTTCTCCAGCTACCCGATTGGTCTCTCCCATTCGAGATCATGACGGATGCCTCCGATTTTGTCGTGGGGGCCATGCTGGGACAGAGGAGGGATGGAGTCCCATTTTCCATTCACTACGCTAGCCGTACATTGGATGCCACGCAGCGGAACTATACAGTCACTGAGAAGGAGATGCTAGCTATAGTTTTTGCCCTAGATAAGTTTAGATCTTACATCATTGGATCTAGAGTGACCATCTACACTGATCATACCGCCATCAGGTACCTCATGGCAAAGAAGGATGCCAAAGCCAGATTGACAAGATGGATCCTTCTACTCCAGGAGTTGGATATTGAGATTAAGGATAAGCCTGGAGTCAAGAATGTGGTGGTGGATCATCTCTCTCGATTGAAGTATCTTGAGGATTCCGAGCAGACTGAACCTATTTGTGAGACCTTCTCATATGAGGCGATCCTTGCTATCGCCTCTCTCCCATGGTATGCTGATATTGTGAACTATCTTGTCACCAAGAAAGTTCCACAAAATTGGCTCAGGCAGAAACTTGAGACCTTCCTCGTGAAGGCCAAGTTTTACCATTGGGAGGATCCCGTTCTTTACCACGAGGGAGGGGATAGTATCTGGCATCGGTGCATTTCTCAGGAGGAGCATCACAGCGTCCTTACTTACTTCCACAAGCTTGAGGCAGGGGGACATCACTCTGGGAGGAGAACGGCACAGAAAGTGCTCCAATCCGGCCTATGGTGGCCTACCCTATTCAAGGATTCTGATGAGTTCGTAAAGAGGTGTACTGACTGTCAGAGGATGGGCACTTGTGGACAGCGCGATATGATGTTGATGCATCCCATATACTTCTGTGAGGTTTTTGACGCATGGGGCATCGATTTCATGGGTCCATTCCCTAGGAGTCAGAGATTCGAGTACATTATGTTGGTCGTGGATTATGTGAGTCGTTGGGTTGAGGCCATCCCCGCCAGAACCACAGATGCTAGGACTGTATGCCGATTTTTGAGGAAGAATATCATTTCACAGTTCGGGGTACCTCGAGTATTGATATCTGACGGGGGGTCTCATTTTATCAATGACAAGGTAAAGGCCCCTGCTAGCGAGTTCAGCATAGACCATCGAGTTGCCACTCCATACCACCCTCAGACGAATGTCTTGCTGAAGTGTCGAACAGGGAGATCAAGACTATATTGCAGAAAGTCGTCCGCCCTGACCAAAAGGATTGGTCACAGCTTTTGGACTCGGTCTTGGGGGCATATAGGACGTCTTTCAAGACTCCTTTGGGTACATCCCTTTTGCCACGTTTATGGCAAGCCGTTCCATTTACCTGATGAGCTGAGACATAGGTCACTTTGGGTTGTTACAGATATACTTTTGGATCCAGAGAGTGTAGGAGATCAGAGGAGGGCAGAGTTAGCAGCCCTGGAGGAGCTTCATGATACCGCCTTTTCAAACAGCCTACATTACAAGGAGAGAGTGAAGGAGTGGCATGATTCTCATATCAGCCACAAGCAGCTTGAGCCAGGACAGAGAGTATGGTTGTTTGATGCTAGGCTTCATCTATTTCCAGGGAAGCTACAGAGCAAATGGAAGGGACCTTATTTGGTTAGAAAGGTACATGACAATGGGAGTATTGTTATATCTGAGTTGTCTTCTGATGTTACCTTTCGAGTGAACGGCCAGCAGCTCAAACCATATATAGATCATGAGCCGCTGGTTGTTGATGTTGCCCCGATTCATTTTGCATGAGATGTGGTCTATTGACTCACATCTATTGCATCTCACGCCTGATTATCACTGTTCTTCCGACTTGTATAGATCCAGTTGTCCATATCACTCTATTCTTTAGTCCCACACCCCTTTTCTCATCTTATGATTATGCTATACTTAGGGTGTACTTTACCCTAAGTATAGGGGGTGTAGGACTCTCGGGTATTCTATTGATTCTTTCTACACCTGTTTTGCTGCCTATACTTAGGGATATTTTACCCTAAGTATAGGGGGGTAGAACCTGTTCATCCTGCCACTCGGATTTCCCTTCATGTACAGCTTGTTATACTTAGGATTACTTGATCCTAAGTATGGGGGAAACACCGAGTTCTCTTTATTGTATTCTTTGATTCATCTTTGTATATAGCCATTCTTTTCACTTCCCTATACTAAGCATGAGTTATGTCTTCTTCATCGCTCTTGATCACTCTGAGGACATCGTTCGAGGTAAGTATAGGGGGGTGTATATATTTCACATATACTTTAGCCATAACTCGTACTTTATGTGAGTATGTTAATAAATAAAAATGGCTAAAAATCCATAAAAATTTATAAATTTCCCTTGTACATAAAATTCTTCTTGCACATACCTATTTATGTATAAAAATTAATTTTGTACAAATGATTGTAAAATCTTTTGTGTAAATACCTTGTAAATATTTTCATACCAAAATTTATGTATATAGTACAAATTTTGTGTAAAATGTTTGAAAAACAAAAGGTTTGCAAAACCCTTGTGTAAATTTTTATAAATATTTTGCAAAACTTCGCATTCATGCATACATCCATATTTTCAAACATTTTTCAAATATTTTGCACATGTATAAATATTTGTAAAATTGCATCTTTGTAAATACTTGTACAGTTTTTCCAAATCATAGTGGACATTTAAACTGGCCTGGAATTAAATTGACAAATGGAGCTTGGTTAAGACCTTAATCCACCTAATAATAAGAGGAACCTTATAGGACTTAGGATTAAGACTTTTCAGGTCCATTGGGACTTAATTCTTTGAGTCCACTAGGCTATGAGCATATATCATCTTGACGAGCCTAAGTAGAGCACTTAACAACACACGCATGACTCTCAGAGACAATGGCTTTACTTGCACCAGCACTTTACACATAGCTCTCTACGGATGAGGTGGTGAGGAGGCAGTTTCCTTTGGCTTGGGATAGCATATGAGGGTAGTACTTCTAGTCGGAACCTCTCTTCTTCTTCTAGTGAAGGAAGTGCGTCTCAACTTGGTCTGATGGTTATGAAGTCTAAAGACAGAAGTTGTGGGTTGCAATAAAGCTTCAAAAGAGGGATAGTCTACTGGCTCAAGAGGAAAAACCCCTTGTATATATGCTGCACCATGTAGATATGTTGTACAGATGCACACAAAAAAATGTGCAAAAAGAAAAGAACTCCAAAAAAGTGGTGGGTCTGATTGAAAATTTAATAATCCCACCGGAGTATACATAGTCAAATAAAGCAAAAGCTTATGTTATACATGACCATCTCATGAAGCTTGCAGCGGGAGACTCAGCTACACTGGTTAGAGCTCCCAAGGATACATGGCTACACCGGTCATGGTCCATTCAGGGCCGGCCCTGGGCATTGTTTTGAAGTGCAATTGCCCAGGGCCCACTAGTTTTAGGGGCCCAAGTTTGCATATAATCTAATTTTTAGGTTAGGGATAAAATAGAATTTGTCGTTGAAACAGCTTACTGAAAAATAAGTCTCTATAAATTAGGAATGAAAACAGATAGGATATGGATTGGATATGTCTATTTCTATATCCATATTCATTTTATCTCTATCGAATACAGATATGGAAATGATTCGGATATGCATTAAGGAAATCATATCCTTAAAAATACCGATACGAATTCGAGTACAGATCAAATAAAGAGCGGACCCGAATGTGGATCGAATAAAGAGCCAATAATATGAATCAAATAAAGAGTGAATCCAAATATAGATCCAATAAACATGGAATTCAAATACGGATAGAATAAAGATGACATACGGATACGAGTTGAATTTCTATCAAAGTTCAAAATGATTTTAAAAAAATGACCGTGAAATATAAACAACTTGCATCATGACAAGAGGTAGAGTCGAAGTAACATGTGTTCTTGACCGGAAGCAAAAGGGGGGATAGGGTATCGTAACTTTTGTTAGTGCCCATTCCCAAACAAACGGAAGTTTATCGATACCATTATTATATTATATTATATTATATTATATATAATGCTAATAATATCATGGTGTTGTGGCGTATATTACATTAACTAATATACAAAAATAATATTAAATGTTGTATTCGGATATCCGTATCTGGATCCGGATAATCAAGCCATTACCACAGCTGCATATGTATTTGGAAAAATTTTACAACCCATAGCCATATTCGATCCATATTTGATTAGTAGTCGGATAAAGATAATATCCGGTAATTTTTCGAATACGGTAAGCAAATACTCGGATATATTCATATTTGTTTTCATCCCGACTATAAATTCGAATTTTCGGTGAATAACTCAATGCTAAAGTCAAAAATTTAATGAGATTATATAAGGGTTGATTGTTCCTCGAAATTAGAATGTTTCATTTTATACTTGATGCTAAAAACACTAGGGACAATTTGATCTTATTAAAAAAGATTTAAGGGCCTCTTTTTTTTCTTTTGCCTAGGGCCCATGAAATGTCAGGGACGGCACTGGGTCCATTCTCTTCTTCCCCCTTTTCTTGAGTCGGTTGCACTTAAACTTAGAAGGGAATACCCCGCTTCTCGAGGAAAGAGTTGCTAGACCGAGGCATTAGAGTTACCAGGTTGAGGGAGGTTATTTCTTTATTACTTCTGAGGTGGGCAGCTACATATCACTTACACCGTACAAGGAAAGATTCATAGTCATTAGAGTTTGTGTATGTAGACTTGTTCTGATCTGGTTTATTGAGGAGTCCTGACCATAGATTCGTGGAACTTAGAGGCTGTTGAGTTTTAAGCTTAAGTTCAAATAAGGTTCCGACAAATTAATAATCCAAAGGTCTGACAGAGCTCCATATTTCAAGTTAATGAAGGAAATTTTAATAATCAACCTTGATTTTTCCTCTTTTTCCTTTTCTTTCTCTTTTGCATTTCTTTTTCAAATAAGTGTTTGCTAAGGGACTAGCAAAATTAAAGAATAGGGGGGTGATGAATCCCAATTCATCACTCTTTATTCCTTTATTTTAGCTAGAAACCTCAGCCAAATACCATTAAATATATGTAAATATCATAAGTTGCCAAAACACATGTAAATATGCATAATTAGCATATTTTTGTGTCAAAATAAAGGAATAAAGAAACACAAGAAAAAGAGAGAAATATTTAGAATAAATATTGAGTGACCTAATCCCAAGGGAAGGCTCAGCATGGGCCTGACCGCAAAAGAACCCAAGTAGAGGGAGATAAGGTCAATCATGATGTACATAATCCTATGTATTTAAATAAATTTATTTTCCTCAAAATAAAAATTAAAAAGTGTTTCTCGTATCTTGTACATATTTGTAAAAATAAAATGAAAATAAAAATCAAAAAAATAAAAACAAAAATAATAAAAATCATTTTCCACCTTGTATATATTCCATGTACATATGCATATAAACCTATTTATTTAACCCATGTAAATACATCATAAAAATAAAATAAAAATACTTTTTTATTCTAAATTTTATGTTGTAAATAAATAAAATATAAAATTGGAATAATTATACAAAAATAAACAATCAAAAATAAAAATAAAAAATACATATGTATATATACTTACATATAATAATAATATAATGTAAATACGTTATATATTTTTCAAAAAATAAATAAAAATCACTAAAAAATAATTTGAAAAATAATAAATATTTTTCATGTTTAAACTTTTCAAATAAAATCATTTACTATTTTTAATTGAATTTTCAAATAATTAATAAATGGTGGCCTCCCATTGGTCCACAGGGGATGTTGACCCCCGGTCAACTGTCCCCCCAGGACCACACACCTTAGCGGATCTGCTTCGCCGACCTGTTTTCTCTGATTTTTTACTAGTCGATCCGACCACCATCAATCGAAACCCTGGGCTCCATTTACACTTGATCCATCTGAGACCCTCGCCCGGATTCTAGGGATCCGAGCTTCACCGTGCCCTGCCCCACCTCATCTTCTCGGACCCTCACTTGTATAAAGCCCTAGCTCTGGCCATGATTTCACTCCATCTTTGGCGCCCACCTTCCATCCCATGACCTCCATTACCCTCCTTAGAGTGACAGCTATCCGAGGGCAGTGTTGCAGCGAGGAGAGAGCGTCCCAGCCACTGATCCGGCGAGCTTCATCGTCGTGCGTCGTCGCGAGGTGCGCCCGAGCCTCTGGCCCCGATGAACCATTAAGGCGAAGACCCCAGGAGCTTCCTTAGCTTCAGCATAGTTGACCTCAGCCATCAGGTAGTTCTGATACCCCATAGATTCGCCTAATTTTCGATTTCGCCCAATCGCGCCGCCCACCGTCGCCGGCTGATTCACCTCGTTCCAGTCACCCATTCGATCATCGGACCCCCGATTCATCTTCACGAGACTCCTCCCCACATTCTCCGCATCTCCGATCATCCTGTCTCGCCTCGGAGTAGGACCTCAGCTCTCCTCCGCCGTCGCCTCGCCGGAGACCATGCTCCGCCCCCTTCCGATCACCCATTTCACCCACTGACGGGTCGAGGCACTTTGCCCTCGACCCAGGAGTCTCTCTGTGCTGTTTGGCAGGTCTAGGGACCCCATCTGGAGGTCCGAACATCCGAGCACAGGAGCTTCGCTCCTCCTTCATTGCTGGAGCGTCTCCGACATTCCCGGCTTCATCGAAGGAGCCCACCAGCTGCGAAAGAGTCCGAGCAACCTTCTACACATCTCAGCAGTCCAGGAGGAGGTCCAGCGCGTACAGAGTGAGCCGGCGAACTTCGTCGGAGTCGAGCTCTTCCTGGACCTCCAGCTACCGTCCGATCAGTCACCGTCCTCCAGTTCTGATCATCGCCATCCATCCGCGGAGCGTCTCCACCGTCCGATTCACCTGGGGCTTCATCGGGACCGTTCATCCAACGAAGAGGCGTGCCCCTCCAGCCACCGTCAGATCTCCACGTGGAGCATCTCCAGCCGTCGATCTTTAATAAAGGGGTAATTTCACTTAGGCCCTTGTCATTTTCTTATTTGTCGTGTAGTCATGTAAATATTAGTTTACGTTGTTTTTATTTTGTAACAATTGTAATTAGGACCCTAGATTTATTTTATTTGCATTTTAGTCCTTGTTTATGTGAGCCACGTGCATCGACACATGAGGATTTGGGATATTTGCATGTTTAGTCATGTATTTCCTATGTGTTATTGATTGCATATTTTTAAATAGGAATTACACATGCCCTCCGTGTCTGAACCATGTGCTACACGCGTGCTTTCGTGGGCTTTTTGCATTCTAGGCCCTGAGCTTTCTTTATTTGTTATTATTTGGTCCTAGAAATATGTTTCTTTGCACTTAGGTCCCCGATTGTTGTATGCCTTGTTTTTATTGAATAAAATATCAAATCCAAATTAGGTGAAATTTGGACACGTGGCTCCTGGCACTGTGTAAAAATTTCTCTAAATTTTTGGGACATTTTCGAGGCTTTTTACTATTTTAAAAATTCAAAAACAAGCATTTTTGTTTTTGTTTGAATTGAAAAATCAATTAAAAATATAAAAACTTCTTTAAAAATTCTAAAAAAATTATTGATAGTTATTTTGGTGTTTTATAGCTTCTATCAAATTTTTAGCATATTTGGATTTATAAAACCCATAAAAATTGAAAAATCTAAAAATCTTATAAAAATTCTAAAAATTCTATAAAAATAAAAAAAAAATACAAACTCTTTTTCTGTAGCTTAGTTTTTGCATATATTTTCCATAAAAATTGTCTCCAGACTTTTATAGACCAATTATGTATTTTTAATTGGCCTTTCAAGTCTGGCTGCACAGTGAGCATTGTTTTTCTCCTTTTTCGATTTTTAGAAAATCAAATAAAAATTGAAAAGTTCTGAAAAATTCCCCAAAAATACTTAAAAACATAAAAAATGCAAAAACAATTTTATTTGAATTTTTGGAGCATTTTTGAGTGTTGAACTTGCTTGTTTTCCTCTTTTCTTATATAATTAAAAATACAAGAAAATAAAAAACCATTAAAATCCACCGAAAATATTTTCTTCTTTATTTTCGATTACTTCGTAGGTCGTCTCGGCCATCCCATGCTCCTTGAGTCCGACCTTGGTCGTTATATCTTGTTAATAAAATTAGCGAGGACCGCTTGAGATTTTCATTGTTTTATCTCTATATTTGGTTGTTCCTTATATTTTCTTGATTGACTGAGTCTCTTGATCCGGGTCGCAACTACCTGAGAGTGATATTTTTACCTTACCCGGATCTGAATGTTTTAATTTTTCGATCATCAGTAATGTTATACAAATATGGTAAAAAATGTATAGAATTATGTTATATATGGTTAAAAATAAATATATGACTATATTTATATACGAAAACACATATACGGATACAGATACAGATGTTTGCGGATATCAAAACGATGTCCATATCCGTATCCATTTTAAAATGAATACGGATACCCCTATAAGAAAATTGACCTAAGGCAACGAATAATTTAATATTCATTGCCATATCTTCCGTAGTTAAATATATAACAATGAATATTATTCATTGCTTACTTCTTTAAATTCACAATGAATAATGGCATTCGTTGTTATATTCTTCGCAACGAATCATATAACAACGATTATCCGTTGCCGTTTTCTTCTAATCGTTGCTAAATACGGCAACGATTAACGTGAATTTTAACGAATAATTCAATAAAAAAATCGTCGTTATATGGACCATTAACAACAAATATTATATCCATTGTTAATTACAAGTATAAAAGATCATTTGACAACGAATAATAGTCGTTGTTATATTTTTTAACATCGGAAGATATAGCAACGAATATTCAGATTATTCGTTGCTTTAGGTCCAATTTCTTGTAATGTACGGATGTAAAAAACATTAGGAAACGGATACGTTGACGGATCAGATACAGATATATCTATAACTGTCTGCATATGTATAACTTGTAGTTCTTGTAAACATAAATAAAGCTAGAAGAATTACATACAACTTATAAATGGGAGATGAGGGGGGCTATTTTATACAACTTATTAATATTTATATTTAACTATTGTATTTAAATCATGTACTATTACTATTATATATATAATAAGGACTTGTTGGGAGACAGGGGGCCAAGCCCCCTCCCGCCCCCCTTGTCTTCGTCACTGTATTACGTATTTAGTATCGACAGTCTGCACATTTTACCGACAGTTCTCGCCGTTGTGTTATAATATATCATTGGCGAGCAATAAACTATCGATGTAAAGTCCATAACCATCGTTGGAAATATAAACCCAATAGTTTTAAGACATTTTCGACATTGGTTTCAAAACCGTCACCTGATGAATACCCATTCATCACTCTTTATTCTTCTATTTTAGCTACAAAAACCTTTGCAAATACATGTAGATATGTGTAAATACAAATAATTACCAAAAGCATGCATTGTGTAAAAACCTATAATTAGCATGTTTTTGTGCACAAAATAAAAGAATAAAGAGCAAAAAGAAAAAGAGGGAAATATTTAGAATAAATATTGAGCAACCTAACCCAAGGGAGGGCTCAGCATGGGCCTGACCGCATAAAAGCCACAGTAGAGGGAGATAGGAGCTCACATGTGTGCATATCTGTAAATAAATAAACTATTTATTTTCCTCACCCAAAAAGATACTTGTACATATTGTATATATAGAAACTATTAAAAACAAAATAAAAAGATAAAAAAATTCAAAATTCAAAAATGACCTTTCACCATGTGCATAAACCACATCTTGTATTTATTTAACCCTATAAATAAATTCATTTATTTTCTAAATTTTTTTTGTAAATATTCTTTGTTACATGTTGTAAATAAAATAAATAACAAGAAACAAAATAAAAATCAAATAAAAATCACAAAATTGAAAATACAAAAATAACATTGTATTTATACCATGTATATAAATGTATATATTTATTTATTTCACTCTTGTTTATAATTGATAAAAATCAAATAAAAATATTCTTTTATTCCATAATTCATCTTGTAAATAAATAAAATACAAAATGGGCATAAAAATACAAAAAAAATAACAAATAAAAAAATCAAAAATAAAAAATCCAAGTAGTGTACATATACCTATATATAGAGCTAACCTATTTTTATTTCCAAAAATTAAATAAAAATCACCAAAAAATAGAAAAAAATAAAAGAAAAATATTTCATGTTTTGAGTTTTCCCTAATTCAGCCTATTTCTACCCTAAAAAAATAAAACAAAAATCAATAACACGTGGCCGCTCCTGATTGGTCCACGGGGGAATGTTGACCCCGGTCAACTCCCCCGCGACCCTTTCCTTTTCTGGCCGACGCGCGCCGCGCCTTCTTCCCCGAATTTTCCCACGCGATCCAGCCTGTCTCCCACTCAACCCCCGCGCCCATCTTCTTCGCCGCACATCCCTCTCCCTCGCCGGATCCTCCGCCATCGAATCCACACCTTCCTTTGCTGTCGCCACTCAACCCTAGTCGCCCGGTCACGCTATATAACCATCACCTCCGCCGCCCTCGCGCCGCATCTTTGGCCCATCCCCTTCTTCCCCGTGACCTCCATCGGCATAGCCGGAGTGACAGCGAGCTTTGCCCGTGTTGCAGTGAGGCGAGAGGGGCGATTCCATCGATCCGGCGTAACCTCGCCGTTCTTGCTCCGCCGCCGCGTCGAGCACCGAGCTTCAGGCATTGACGACCTTCGAAGCTACGACCAGGAGATAGCCCATCTCCAGCATAGTCTCCAGCATCCATCAGGTAACCTTAGATCCCTCTAGTTTAGCTTAATTTTAGATTACGCCCAATTTCCATCTCCGACGCATCCTCCCGATTCCGGCCACCTAGCTTATCATCTCGACCTCCCGACCCGTCCATCACCTTCGCCATCTTCCCGTGCACCTTCTACGCCCGATCATTCAACCCAGATCGCACAGGATCTGGGATTCGAGTTCCACCGCCGTCGCCTCGCCGGAGCTCGTCCGCCACGCCGCACCGATCACCTTCACGCCACCTAACCGGGTCGAGGCACTTTGCCCTCGACCCGCGAAGCTTCTTGAATACTTTGCAGGTCCAAAGGGAGCCATCTGAGGTCTCCCAACTTCCAGCCAGGAGCTTCTTCTCCGCCGGCCTTGCTCGAGCTCCTCGGAGCTTGGTTTGACCACCGGAGACCCGCAGCAGCTGCGCACCTTCACGCCGGAGCTTCTCCGACCTTCAGGCGCAGCAGAGGAGACCGGAGGCACCTTCACGAGGCCGGCGAAGTTCGCCGGCCACCTGTTCTTCGAAGACCCTCCAGCCGCCGTTGATTGCATCTCCTCGCTCCAGTTCAAATCCGCACCGTCCATCCTTGGAGCTGCTTCCACCGTCCGATCAGAGGAGGAGTCATCTGGAGCGCCCACCAGCCGCAGCCGTTCGATCTACACGTGGCGCGCATCCAACGCTTCATTAATAAAGGGGTAAATATCATAGGGCCCCCTCGTAGTTTGTCAATTTCATTTTAGTCCTGTAACTTTTAATTTCAGTTGTTTATTTTCTGGGATATTTGCATTTGGAACCTTGCGCTTTATTTTAATTGCACTTATACCCCTGCCAGTAGAGACCCATGTGCTTTGGCACGTGTTTTGTTGGGTTATTTGCATAAGACCCCCCTGTTGTTCTGGATGTTATCTATTGAATGAAATGTTTTGTTTAATTGCATTTATACCCCTGTGAACACTGATTTGACGCATGTGCGAATTTCTTTGGGCTTTTTGCAACCATACCCCTGGGCTTTTGATACGAGTTATCAAATAGCCCTCGGACTTGGTTTTTCTTACATTTAGGTCCCTGTGTGCCCCAGACACGTGCTTGGCGCGTGACTTCTTGGGTAAATTGCACCAGGACCCCAGAACTTTTGGGTATTTGCACTTAGGTCCCTGTGCACAGTACCCCACCTTTATTTTTGAATAAAATATCAAACGAACTCCAAATCCAATGAAATTTTGACACATGGCTCCTGCCATGGTGTAGGAATTTCTATGATTTTTGGGGACATTTTTGATTCCATTTATTATTTTTAAAAATTCAAAAACACATCTTTTTGCTACTGTTTGACTTTAAAAATACCAAAAAAATATAAAAACTCCACTAAAAATTCTAAAAAAAATTAGGTACTGTTATTTGCTTGTTGGTTGATTTTCTAGCCAATTTTGGCTATTTTTCATCGTATAAAAACCTTAAAAATTGAAAAACCCCTAAAAACTCATAAAAATTGTAGTAAATAAATTAAAAATCCAAAAACAATAATTAGGGTGCCCAAATTTTCCTTATTCTTCATAGAATATAGGAAAACTACCTTTAGGGCTTTTTGAGATCCAAAATTATTTTACTTTGTGGTCTTAAGCCTTGCTGGACAGTACCCTACATTTTTTTGCATTGTTTGATTTTTAATAATTATTTTGTCCATTAGAAAAATTCCAAAAATTCACCAAAAACAGTAAAAAACATAAAAAACATAAAAACCATTTTTCCATAATTTTTGCATCATTTGTGTGTCTTGTATAAATTGTTGAAGTCCCCTTGTATTTACATTCCTTCATTTTCTCATCTTTTAAAAATCTAAAAAAAATTCAAAAACAAATAAAAACAATAAAAAAGACACTTTTGGATTCTTGACTACATCGTAGGCTATTTTAGCCAATCTGTGCTCCTTGTGTTCGACCCTGGGAGCTATACCAGGTTAATCTTATAGCAGACCGCTCTTTCTTGTGCTTGCTTGATCTATTTTGTGAGTGGTTTATTTTCTTGATTTACACATTTCGAGTGACTGAGGACAACGACATTGTGATTTATTTTCCACTTCAGTTGCTCCTTGATTTTTGTGTGATCAGAATGGCGCCGTTGCCGGGGAGCACGGCTTTGTAGTCAATTATTCATTCTGCTATTTTTGTCTCTCTCTATATTATTGTTGTTTTCTGACCATTCTCTCTCTTTGATTTTTTTTTTTTGTGCGAGGTACTGCTTGGAATTTGAAGCATACTTTTTTGAGGACCCGCACGGGAAGAAGAGCAGGAAGAGAGAGAGAGGAGAAGAGATTTTATTTCTGAGAGAGAGAGAGAACACAATTTTTGTAATAATTTAGGACACTTGAACTTTGGACTCTTGTGGACATTTGTAACTTAGCGGGTCTGTTTCACTGAGCACCGGTGTGCTCGGGGGACCCATCCGGATTTTCGCGGCTTTTATCGTGGTTTTCATAGCTAGCTGCCTTTTCCGGTGTTTCTCGCGGTTTTAGCCCCTAGACATAGGAATTTTGATTGATTGTGACGTAGAATCCTAAGGCCCAACACTTAATAGAATATCTGTTCCCATAGAACGTAATTGGACCTTAATAAAAATCACTGAAAAAGTTAGTTTAATTGAATTTGAGACCACGCGCCGTGAGGAGTCACATACAGCGCTGGCAGGACCCACTGTGGTGGGCACCGAGTGACTCCCAAGATCGGACTCCGGACTCTATTCGATTAGCTAACTATTGTTCTTCACGATCAATAGAAATTGCTTGTCTAAGGCCGGTTTTTCCCGCTGCACCATTTAGGTAGTTTATTTCTGTCTTTTAATTCTGCGCGGATCACTTGCATGTAGAGTGCTGGAGACAAGGTACGCATTTCTTTCTCTGCATGCATCATTGATTTCTCCGTGCATCGGCTTTTTCGTCTTCTCCCTCTGTTTTATTGGATTAATCATCAGGAGAATCGGAAAAACCGTTAGGCCGTTTGTATTTATTTTTGAAAAATAAATTAAAAAGAAAAACAAAAAATTTGGGACTGGATAACATTATTGACCCTAAAAGACACTCACAATTAAAAATTTGTCTTGGGGAGAGCAACCCCCTCATTGTTTGGTTTGATTGTGCGAGAGAGTGACCCGAACACTAGGTAAAGCCCTCCGGTGCTCATCTCGACTGATTACCGACTCTTCTGTGCGGGACAGTCGGTTGAGAGAGTATCGGGTATCCTAACAGGTCACGATTAAGCGCTCTGATATCTTGTATGTTCACCAAATAAAATTGACAAGATAAATTGACCGATCTTTCACGGTCTTCACATTGTGTTGCGTTGGTGAACCGGGGGTTTGCTTGCGATCATATTTTCTCCAGATCCCATCCGCCCAACTCGCCAAGATCAAGATGATGGGAAGACGATCTCTTAGGCAGCCTCTGGCTGCACCGCTTTCAGGCGCGTCTACTCCATCATCTAGGTTGGCCCGTGAGAGTCGAGACCAACTCTCCGGGCCCGAGTTCGAATCCACCCTGTTCCCCCTCGATCCCCTTTCTTCTGTTCCTGAGAGACATGAGCCCGAGGAGAGACGAATTAATTTGACCGAACCTGAGTTGGGCTCTTCTGATTTTGCAGACATCCCAATGGCTGGAGCCGGTAGTTCAGACGATCGCCAGCCCGAACACTTTGTCTTAGACCAGGGGGCGATTAACTCCACCCTGATCGCGTCATTAGAGACAGTTCAGAACCAGTTACGCGATCAGGGGGCATTCATGATAGAGATGAGGAGGGAGTTGGAGAGACTCCGAAGAGAGCGAGAAGAGCCGAGCGAGCCAGAGGACATTCCTGACGCTGATGCAGAGGCAGCAGCCGCAGCAGCAGCTGCCGCAGCAGCGGCAGCCGCCGCCGCAGCAAGACCGATGCGGGAGCTTCACAACCCTGGATCTACACTGATGCACCAATGGGTGGTGATACCTGCTATCGTGGGGGATTTCAAGTTCCCTCCGAACACCCTGCAGATGCTTCCTCATTTTCACGGACTCGCCACTGAGGAACCACACCTCCATCTCCAGGAGTTTCTGATGATCTGCAGCACTGTCCACGACCGTCGTGTGGACCAAGATACGATTCGAATGATGGCCTTCCCTTTTTCACTGGCAGATAGAGCAGCCGCATGGCTGAAACATCTAGGGAAGTTTGTGTACACCTGGGATCAACTCCGCACCGAGTACTTGAACAAGTACTATCCACTCGGGCGGACGAATGCAGCAAGGGCCCTGATCAACAACTTCTCCATGCAACCTAACGAGCAATTTCACGAGGCATGGGAGAGGTTCAGAGAGCTTCTGGATAGATGCCCACACCACGACGTTTCGAAGCCGAACCTAGTTCAGAGCTTCTTCAGTGGGCTGACACCAGAACTTCAGGGTCTGGTGAATGCTTCTTGCGGCGGGTCCTACTTTGCCAAGGACCACAACCAAGTCTGGGCCATCTATGAGGAGATGTCCGAGAATTACATGGTGATGTCCCAGACTCGGTTGTACACTCAGAGATCTCAGCAGCCGCCAGGACCCGTGCAGTATCAGAGGATAGCACGGGTTGATGCAGGTCCATCCAGTTCGTCCACAGTTGCAGCCGCACAGGCAGAGTCGGCCGCTGCGGACATGGGGATTATCAGCAACAAGTTGGACCGCATGGAAATTATAGAGAAGAAGCAGTGCCAGGGCATAACTCAGATGGAGGAAATGGCACAGACTCTGAGCGACATGAAGACCCAGCTCTTGTGTCTTCAGGAGGCACAGACGGCTCCTCAGCCCCGTCTTCTGTCGCGAGGCGATTCCGGTGGCAGCCGCAGCTCGTCCCAGCGCTCCAGCTCCTTGCAGCAGCCTAGACAAGTTCACCTTGTACAGGCGGAGCCGTACCAGCAGCAGCAGCCCTCTTACCAGGCACCACCATCTCCAGACTTACAGATGGTGGTATATCAGCCGGATCAGCCTCTGGATGTACTCCCACCCACCCCTTACGATGCAGAACCGTTGATGGATGTCAACGGGATTTGGTATGACCGTCCTCAACCTGGAATCCGACGAGACCATCCCGGATTCAGGTGGGGAAATGGGGGTAACCAACCCCAGCAGCAGCCAGCCGGTCATGGAGGGCAGTACTCCCAGCAGAGGGATCACCAGCAGCACCCAGCATCCCAGCCATCATCATTCGTATCTCGTCCCTATCAGCAGCAGGGACAGAGTTGGAGACGTGAGCAGCAGGCTCACCAGCAGCAGCATCCATCCTCTTACCCCTCTCAGCCCCAGCAGCACCAGGTCCAGCAGCCTCATTACCAGAGAGGCAACCCGTCGGGCTCCCATGAGAGCCCCGCCATGGATGATCTAGCCCGCCTCTTCACAGAGCAGCAGGCTACATTTAGACGGGAGATGGACGAGTTCCGCCAGGAGATGCGGGACTTGATGAGAGGGAAGGCCGCCATCCCTGCACAGATCGAGCCTAATCCGAATAATTTGAAGAGGAAATCTGAGCAGGTAGTTCACACTGAGCCTACCACTTCTAGTGACTCATTTGATGTTATCTCGTCGGATTTATTCGATGCTGATTTTGTCACACTTAGGAGCGGTAGAAGACCAGCAGGAGGCGCCTCATCTGAGCGGCCACACGAGGATCCATCTAGAGCGCCAGATGAGGAAGAGGAGAGCGGTACTGAAGCCGCACACCATGATGAGGGTGGTACTGATGCCACCCGAGATGCTGATTCACCCGGCGGTACTGAGGCCGCCATTTCATCACATAGAGGAGGTGGTACTGACGCCACCAACAGAGCCGAGCCAGCCAGCGGTACTGAGGCCGCAAGACATCTGCATGTAGAGCCAGCTAGAGGTGGTACTGATGCCACCAACATTTATTCTGATAGAGCTGTTGTCTTTCCTCGAATAAATGTATCTCGGAACTCTGATTTGAATAAAGGAAAAGGTTTAGTTTACTTTGATCCCACTGTTGTGAATGATGTTTGTGAGGATCCAGACATTGAATCATCTAGGCCTATTCCTAGTCCTTCATCTGAGAAGGACCCTGTGATCCCCTTTCCTAGAGCCCTTGAGTTAGGGAAAGGGAAGAAAAAAGAAAAAGACCCAAAAAAGAGAGAGCAGGAGGAGTTCAGCCAGAGCATGATAGACCGATTTCACATCCAGCTGACCCTCAATGAGGCTTTGCAGCACATTCCTCTTCTTCAGCGATCCTTGAGAGATAGGACCACAGTCAGGAGGACGAAGAGGAACAAGACCGCAGAAATTCATGTGCTAACAAAAGCCACGTGTTACGCGATCCAGAACCATCTGCCGACTAAGAGGCCAGATTTAGGGGCCCCGTATGTCAGATGTCATATCAGTGAGCAGAGGTTCGACCGTACTCTCTTAGATAGCGGATCGTCGATCAACCTTCTTCCGGCAGCCCTTCTCCACCACTTAGAGTTGGGCACTCTTGTACAGAGCAGGACATACCTTCAGTTTGCTGATCGGTCTGTCAAGAGGCCAAAGGGGTTGTTACGAGACGTTGTCGTCACGATTCAGGGTTTGCAATTCCCCGTGGACTTTGTCGTACTGGACATGGAGACCCCTGACTCGTTGACCGATTCCCCCATCATCCTCGGTCGCCCGTTCTTGGCCACAGCCAAGGCAGTGACTGACCATGACAGTGGGAAGGTGTACTTTCGCGTCCAGGGCGAGAGTATACAAATAGAGACGGTTAAGGACCACAGAGCCAGATCTAGATCCCGCTCACATGGCAGAACGGATTCAGAGCAGCTGACAGACGCAGAGCCAGACATCCACCAGGACTGTGATTTTGTGATCACAGATGATGAGGCAGCTTGGGCAGATCCTGCAGCACGGACAATCCTCTCATATTCAGATACATCTGATGCAGAGATGATAGAAGAGGATTGTCTGGAGAGCACAGCCCTGGTTCAGGATACTATTGAGTCAGCAGAGTCGGATCTTGATCGCGACACGATTTTCAGTGATGGTGGTACTGAGGCCACCCTGCTCTATGGTGGTGCTGATGCCACCTTGTTCTCCAGTGGTACTGATGCCACTGAGTCTGACATAGATCCCTCGGATTCAGAATCTGATTGGGCAGATTGTAATGATCAGATGCCAGATCCGGATCCACCTGAGCCTATAGATGAGGAGGAGGTAGAGGCAGAACAGATCAGAGACGATGTAGAGGACCCGCCTTCTCCAGATCCAGTTTGTGAGAGTTCGCTATCATTTTCCCAGGCAAATTTGGCAGAATTGTCTGCATACACACATCTTCTTCAGAAGCCAGATTTGCCAGCACCCAGCTGTCCAGAGCTAAAGCCGCTCCCTACTTCGCTGAAGTATCGATTCCTTGCGGGAGAGTCTGAGATGTACCCAGTCATCATCTCTGCAGATCTGACTAGAGAACAAGAATCCCGTCTGATGGAGGTTCTTGAAAAGAACCGCAAGGCAATTGGATGGAGCGTAGCAGATCTCCATGGGATTAGTCCTTCATTGTGCTCCCACCATATCTATCTCGAGGAAGGGGCGAAGCCGTCGCGTGAGTTCCAGCGGCGACTGAACCCTAACCTACGAGAAGTTGTCATGAAGGAAATATCAAAATGGTGGAGTGCAGATTTTATTTATCCCATTTCCGACTCCAAGTGGGTTAGCCCCTTGCATGTGGTGCCCAAGAAGACGGGCATCACGACTGTGATCAGTGAGTCGGGAGAGGAGATTGCTACACGAGTACCCACCTCTTGGCGGGTCTGTGTTGACTACAGGAGACTCAACCAGGCCACCAAGAAGGACCATTTCCCCCTGCCTTTTATTGACCAGATCATAGAGAGACTGGCAGGGAAGAGCCATTACTGCTTCCTGGATGGGTACTCAGGCTACAACCAGGTGGCCATCGCTCCTGAGGATCAGGAGAAGACCACCTTTACCTGTCCCTTCGGTACTTACGCCTTTCGACGCATGCCATTCGGGCTATGTAACGCCCCTGCGACTTTTCAGAGATGCATGCTGTCAATCTTTTCGGACATGGTAGGGGAGTGTTTGGAGGTCTTCATGGACGACTTCTCGGTTTACGGCGACGATTTCGATTCCTGTCTTGATTGCCTAGACCGAGTACTTCAGCGATGTATTGCCACCCGCTTGGTTCTGTCTTGGGAGAAGAGTCACTTCATGGTGACTCAAGGGACGGTGCTTGGCCACATCATCTCCAACAGAGGCATGGAGGTCGATCCGGCCAAGGTCGATGTCATTAGGAAACTCACACCGCCGTCCAATCTGAAGCAGTTACGGTCATTTCTGGGGCATGTTGGTTTTTATAGAAGATTCATTCATGATTTCAGCAAGATTGCCCGACCATTGACTGACCTCTTGACAAAAGACACCGAGTTCCTTGTCGATGACAAGTGTCTTTCGTCTTTTGAAACTCTCCAGCAGTGTGTGATTGAGGCTCCTGTCCTTCAGCCACCTGATTGGTCTCTCCCATTCGAGATCATGACGGACGCCTCCGATTTTGCCGTAGGGGCCGTGCTAGGACAGAGGAGGGATGGAGTACCATTTGCGATACACTATGCTAGCCGCACATTGGATTCCGCCCAGCGGAATTATACAGTCACAGAGAAGGAGATGCTAGCAGTAGTGTTTGCCCTAGATAAATTCAGATCATATATCATTGGATCCCGAGTGACCTTGTACACAGATCACACCGCCATCAGGTACCTCATGTCAAAGAAGGATGCCAAGGCCAGACTTACCAGATGGATCCTTCTACTCCAGGAGTTCGACATTGAGATCAAGGATAAGCCTGGAGTCAAGAATGTGGTGGCGGACCATTTATCCCGATTAGAGCAGCCTGAGGATTCAGAGCAGATTGATCCCATTTGTGATACCTTCCCAGACGAGGCGATCCTTGCTATCGCCTCACTCCCGTGGTATGCCGATATTGTGAACTTTCTCGTTGCTGGGAAAGTCCCACAAGATTGGCCCAAGCAGAGAATTGAGACCTTCCTTGCGAAGGCCAAGTCTTACCACTGGGAGGATCCCATCCTTTACCACGAAGGAGGGGATAGCATCTGGCGTCGGTGTATTCCTCAGGAGGAACATCATAGTGTCCTCACTTACTGCCACAAGCTTGAGGCAGGAGGACATCATTCTGGGAGGAGAACGGCACAGAAAGTGCTCCAATCCGGCTTGTGGTGGCCTACACTCTTCAAGGACTCTGATGAGTTCGTGAAGAGGTGTACTGACTGTCAAAGGATGGGCACTTGTGGACAGCGTGATATGATGCCGATGCAGCCCATTCATTTCTGTGAGGTTTTTGACGCATGGGGCATCGATTTCATGGGTCCATTCCCTAAGAGTCAGGGATTCGAGTACATTCTGTTGGCCGTAGATTACGTTAGTCGTTGGGTTGAGGCTATCCCCGCCCGAGCCGCAGATGCAAAGACAGTTTGCAAATTTTTGAAGAGACACATCATTATGCGGTTCGGGGTTCCACGAGTTCTAATTTCTGATGGGGGTTCTCATTTCATCAACGACCAGGTGAAGGCACTTGCTAGAGAGTTCGGCATAGACCATCGTGTTGCCACACCATACCATCCACAGACGAATGGTCTAGCCGAAGTATCGAATAGGGAGATCAAGAATATTTTGCAGAAAGTCGTCCGCCCTGACCGAAAGAATTGGTCACAGCTTTTGGACTCGGTCTTGTGGGCATATCGGACGTCTTTCAAGACTCCATTGGGTACATCTCCCTTTCGCCTCGTTTATGGCAAGCCGTGTCATCTACCTGTTGAGCTGAGGCACAAGTCACTCTGGGCAGTTACAGACATATTGATGGATCCAAATGGTATAGGAGACCAGAGGAGGGCAGAGTTAGCCGCCTTGGAAGAGCTTAGAGATGCAGCTTTCTCAAACAGCCTACATTATAAGGAGAAAGTCAAAGAGTGGCATGATTCTCATATCAGCCACAAGCATTTTGAGATCGGACAGAAAGTATGGCTGTTTGATGCGAGGCTTCGATTATTTCCAGGGAAGCTACAGAGCAAATGGAAAGGACCCTATTTGGTCAGAAAGGTACACGATAACGGTAGCATTGATATATCTGAGTTATCCTCTGAGAGTACCTTTCGAGTGAACGGCCAGCGGCTCAAACCATTTCTAGATCATGAGCCGCGGGACGTTATTATTGCCGCTATTCATTTTGCGTGAGATGTGGTCTTTTGACTCACATCTTGTACATCTCACGCCTGATTTTCACTGTTCCTCCGCCTGTATAGATCCAGTTGTCCATATCATTCTATTCTTTAGTCCCACATCCCATTTCTCATCTTATGATTATGCTATACTTAGGGTGTACTTTACCCTAAGTATAGGGGGGATGTCGGACCTGTGAGTATTCTTTTCATTCTTTCTGCTCTTGTTTTTGCTGCCTATACTTAGGGATATTTTACCCTAAGTATAGGGGGGGCAGATTCCGTACATTCTTCACTCGGCTTTCCCTTCATGTACAGCTTTCTATACTTAGGATTAGTTAATCCTAAGTATAGGGGGAGACCACCGAGTTCCTCTCATTCTATTCATTTATTCGTTCCTTTTCACTTCCCTTTTACTAAGCACGAGTTATGTCTTCTTCATCGCTCTTGATCACTCTGAGGACATCGTTCGAGCTAAGTATAGGGGGGTGTGTATATATTTCATATATACTTTAGCCATAACTCGTACTTTGTGTGAGTGTGTTAATAAATAAAATGGCTAAAAATCACAAAAAAATTAAAAATTTTTCATGTACATAAACCTCTTTTATTCTTGCACAGACATAGCTAGTGTACAAAGTATTTTTGTAAAAATGATTTCAAAATTCTTTGGTGTAAAGATTGTGTAAATATTTTGTATCAAAATTATGTATATAGTACAAAATTTTTCCAAAATGTTTTGAAAATCAAAAGTTTGCAAAAATCTTGTGTAAATGTTTGTAAATATCTTTTTGCAAAACCTGCACTTCATGCATCATTCATTCATGATTTCAAAACATTTGTCAAAAATTTTTTGCATGATTGTAAAATATTTGTAAATAGCATCTTGTGTACATATATGTATATAGTTTTTCCTGGATGAGAGTTGACATTTAAACTAAGCCTGGAATTAAATTGAGAAATGGAGCTTGAATAAGATCTTAATTCACTTAACTTCAAGAGGAACCTTGTAGGACTTAGGGTTAAGGCTTTTCAGGTCCATAAGGACTTAATTCTTTGAGTCCACTAGGCTATGAGCATATGTCATCTTGATGAGCCTAAGTAGAGCACTTAACAACACACGCATGACTCTCAGAGACAATGGCTTAACTTGCACCTGCACTTTACACATGGCTCTCCATGGATGAGGTGGTGAGGAGGCAGTTTCCTTTGGCTTGGGGTAGCATATGAGGGTAGTACTTCTAGGCGGAACCTCTCTTCTTCTTATAGTGAAGGAAGTGCACCTCAACTTGGTCTAGTGGTGTTGACAGCTAAAGACAGAAGCTGTGGGTTGCAATAAAGCTTCAAAAGAGGGATAGTCTACTGGCTCAAGGGAAAATTTCTTATATATGCTGCACCATGTAGATATGTTGTACAGAAGTTGTTGAAAAAAAAAAAAAAAAAAAATTGCAAAAATGCAAAGAGAACTCCAAAAAAGTGGTGGGTCGGATTGAACATTTAATAACCCCACCGGAGTATGAAGCAAAAGCTTATGGTATCATGTTACATCTCATGAAGCTTGCAGCGGGAGACTTAGCTACACTGGCTAAGCTTCCAAAACTCTATACTTCTACCCCCTCTTCTTGAGCCGGTTGCACTTGAACTTAGAAGGGAATACCCCGCTTCTCGAGGAAAGAGTTGCTAGACTGAGGCATTAGAGTTACCAGGTTGAGGGAGGTTGTTTCTTTGTCACTTCTGAGATGGGGAGCCACATATCACTTACACCGCAAGGAAAAGATTCATGGTCATTAGAGTTTGTGTATGTAGACTTGTTCTGATCTGGTTTATTGAGGAGTCTTGCCCACAGATTGGTGGAACTTGGAGGCTGTTGAGTTTTAGGCTTAAGTCCAAATAAGGTTCCGACACATTAATAATCCAAAGATCTGATCGAGCTCCATATTTCAAGTTAATGAAGGAAAATTTATTAAGTCAACCTTGATCCATGTACATCCTCTTTTTCTTTTTCTTTTTCTTTCTTTTTCACTTCTTTTTCAAATAAATGTTTGCTAAGGGACTAGCAAAGTTAAGCATAGGGGGGTGATGAATACCCATTCATCACTCTTTATTCTTCTATTTTAGCTACAAAAACCTTTGCAAATACATGTAGATATGTGTAAATACAAATAATTACCAAAAGCATGCATTGTGTAAAAACCTATAATTAGCATGTTTTTGTGCACAAAATAAAAGAATAAAGAGCAAAAAGAAAAAGAGGGAAATATTTAGAATAAATATTGAGCAACCTAACCCAAGGGAGGGCTCAGCATGGGCCTGACCGCATAAAAGCCACAGTAGAGGGAGATAGGAGCTCACATGTGTGCATATCTGTAAATAAATAAACTATTTATTTTCCTCACCCAAAAAGATACTTGTACATATTGTATATATAGAAACTATTAAAAACAAAATAAAAAGATAAAAAAATTCAAAATTCAAAAATGACCTTTCACCATGTGCATAAACCACATCTTGTATTTATTTAACCCTATAAATAAATTCATTTATTTTCTAAATTTTTTTTGTAAATATTCTTTGTTACATGTTGTAAATAAAATAAATAACAAGAAACAAAATAAAAATCAAATAAAAATCACAAAATTGAAAATACAAAAATAACATTGTATTTATACCATGTATATAAATGTATATATTTATTTATTTCACTCTTGTTTATAATTGATAAAAATCAAATAAAAATATTCTTTTATTCCATAATTCATCTTGTAAATAAATAAAATACAAAATGGGCATAAAAATACAAAAAAAATAACAAATAAAAAAATCAAAAATAAAAAATCCAAGTAGTGTACATATACCTATATATAGAGCTAACCTATTTTTATTTCCAAAAATTAAATAAAAATCACCAAAAAATAGAAAAAAATAAAAGAAAAATATTTCATGTTTTGAGTTTTCCCTAATTCAGCCTATTTCTACCCTAAAAAAATAAAACAAAAATCAATAACACGTGGCCGCTCCTGATTGGTCCACGGGGGAATGTTGACCCCGGTCAACTCCCCCGCGACCCTTTCCTTTTCTGGCCGACGCGCGCCGCGCCTTCTTCCCCGAATTTTCCCACGCGATCCAGCCTGTCTCCCACTCAACCCCCGCGCCCATCTTCTTCGCCGCACATCCCTCTCCCTCGCCGGATCCTCCGCCATCGAATCCACACCTTCCTTTGCTGTCGCCACTCAACCCTAGTCGCCCGGTCACGCTATATAACCATCACCTCCGCCGCCCTCGCGCCGCATCTTTGGCCCATCCCCTTCTTCCCCGTGACCTCCATCGGCATAGCCGGAGTGACAGCGAGCTTTGCCCGTGTTGCAGTGAGGCGAGAGGGGCGATTCCATCGATCCGGCGTAACCTCGCCGTTCTTGCTCCGCCGCCGCGTCGAGCACCGAGCTTCAGGCATTGACGACCTTCGAAGCTACGACCAGGAGATAGCCCATCTCCAGCATAGTCTCCAGCATCCATCAGGTAACCTTAGATCCCTCTAGTTTAGCTTAATTTTAGATTACGCCCAATTTCCATCTCCGACGCATCCTCCCGATTCCGGCCACCTAGCTTATCATCTCGACCTCCCGACCCGTCCATCACCTTCGCCATCTTCCCGTGCACCTTCTACGCCCGATCATTCAACCCAGATCGCACAGGATCTGGGATTCGAGTTCCACCGCCGTCGCCTCGCCGGAGCTCGTCCGCCACGCCGCACCGATCACCTTCACGCCACCTAACCGGGTCGAGGCACTTTGCCCTCGACCCGCGAAGCTTCTTGAATACTTTGCAGGTCCAAAGGGAGCCATCTGAGGTCTCCCAACTTCCAGCCAGGAGCTTCTTCTCCGCCGGCCTTGCTCGAGCTCCTCGGAGCTTGGTTTGACCACCGGAGACC
Organism: Ottelia alismoides; assembly: GCA_037367405.1. Lineage (NCBI taxonomy): Eukaryota > Viridiplantae > Streptophyta > Magnoliopsida > Alismatales > Hydrocharitaceae > Ottelia > Ottelia alismoides. The sequence continues at coordinate 413,294 of JAZKJV010000440.1, read as the reverse complement.
CGCAGCAGCTGCGCACCTTCACGCCGGAGCTTCTCCGACCTTCAGGCGCAGCAGAGGAGACCGGAGGCACCTTCACGAGGCCGGCGAAGTTCGCCGGCCACCTGTTCTTCGAAGACCCTCCAGCCGCCGTTGATTGCATCTCCTCGCTCCAGTTCAAATCCGCACCGTCCATCCTTGGAGCTGCTTCCACCGTCCGATCAGAGGAGGAGTCATCTGGAGCGCCCACCAGCCGCAGCCGTTCGATCTACACGTGGCGCGCATCCAACGCTTCATTAATAAAGGGGTAAATATCATAGGGCCCCCTCGTAGTTTGTCAATTTCATTTTAGTCCTGTAACTTTTAATTTCAGTTGTTTATTTTCTGGGATATTTGCATTTGGAACCTTGCGCTTTATTTTAATTGCACTTATACCCCTGCCAGTAGAGACCCATGTGCTTTGGCACGTGTTTTGTTGGGTTATTTGCATAAGACCCCCCTGTTGTTCTGGATGTTATCTATTGAATGAAATGTTTTGTTTAATTGCATTTATACCCCTGTGAACACTGATTTGACGCATGTGCGAATTTCTTTGGGCTTTTTGCAACCATACCCCTGGGCTTTTGATACGAGTTATCAAATAGCCCTCGGACTTGGTTTTTCTTACATTTAGGTCCCTGTGTGCCCCAGACACGTGCTTGGCGCGTGACTTCTTGGGTAAATTGCACCAGGACCCCAGAACTTTTGGGTATTTGCACTTAGGTCCCTGTGCACAGTACCCCACCTTTATTTTTGAATAAAATATCAAACGAACTCCAAATCCAATGAAATTTTGACACATGGCTCCTGCCATGGTGTAGGAATTTCTATGATTTTTGGGGACATTTTTGATTCCATTTATTATTTTTAAAAATTCAAAAACACATCTTTTTGCTACTGTTTGACTTTAAAAATACCAAAAAAATATAAAAACTCCACTAAAAATTCTAAAAAAATTAGGTACTGTTATTTGCTTGTTGGTTGATTTTCTAGCCAATTTTGGCTATTTTTCATCGTATAAAAACCTTAAAAATTGAAAAACCCCTAAAAACTCATAAAAATTGTAGTAAATAAATTAAAAATCCAAAAACAATAATTAGGGTGCCCAAATTTTCCTTATTCTTCATAGAATATAGGAAAACTACCTTTAGGGCTTTTTGAGATCCAAAATTATTTTACTTTGTGGTCTTAAGCCTTGCTGGACAGTACCCTACATTTTTTTGCATTGTTTGATTTTTAATAATTATTTTGTCCATTAGAAAAATTCCAAAAATTCACCAAAAACAGTAAAAAACATAAAAAACATAAAAACCATTTTTCCATAATTTTTGCATCATTTGTGTGTCTTGTATAAATTGTTGAAGTCCCCTTGTATTTACATTCCTTCATTTTCTCATCTTTTAAAAATCTAAAAAAAATTCAAAAACAAATAAAAACAATAAAAAAGACACTTTTGGATTCTTGACTACATCGTAGGCTATTTTAGCCAATCTGTGCTCCTTGTGTTCGACCCTGGGAGCTATACCAGGTTAATCTTATAGCAGACCGCTCTTTCTTGTGCTTGCTTGATCTATTTTGTGAGTGGTTTATTTTCTTGATTTACACATTTCGAGTGACTGAGGACAACGACATTGTGATTTATTTTCCACTTCAGTTGCTCCTTGATTTTTGTGTGATCATCACCGATGAAAGAACAACTGTTCGGTTAACAATTTACATCGACGGCTAGACAGTATCACTGGCGGTGCATTTCCGTCGATGTAAATACCATTAACACTACAAGAAAAGTGACCAAAGACAACGAAAATTTTTATATTCATTGTCATATCTTCCGTAGTCAAATATATAACAACAAATATTATTCGTTGCTTACTTCTTTAAATTCGCAACGAATAATGATATCCGTTGCTATATTCCTCGCAAAGAATCATATAACAACGATTATTCGTTGCTATTTTCTTCTAATCGTTGCTAAATTTGACAACGATTAGTGTCAATTTTAATGAATAATTCATTGAAAAAATCGTCGTTATATGGAACTTTAACAACGAATATGATATTCATAGTTAACTACAAGTATAAAAGATGATTTAGCAATGAATAATATTCGTTGGTATATCTTTAACATCAGAAGATATGGCAATGGATATTCAAATTACTCGTTGCCTTAGGTCTAGATTTTTGTAGTGTAATTATCGTGCAGTTAATGGTACCAAGCATTCACCGGTGTTTGTAAAATCACTGTCGAAGGATTACCACTGTTAATTGTTATGGCACAAGTGATGAGGTCTAGCGGTGTTTCATCGTCAGTTACATAATCCCCGATGTTAATGGAAGTCCACCGTCAACAAAACCTTCGTCGGTGATTTTTAGTTATGCCAGCGGTTCGGAAACCGATGTAAACATAGATACTACGACGGTTGACAGGCTGTCATGAGAGACAAATAATCGTCAGGGTATACTTTTCACCGATGGTTGTTAGTAACTGCCATTGACTGAAACCACTGATGATTTCTTCAAACCTGAGTAACAGCATAAAAAATACTATATCGACAATCGATAATTGTCAGGCTTACCCGAGATCACCAATGTAAGGCTAAATGTTGAAGGAACAACGTCGACGGTTTGAGAACTGCCGACCCAAATCATACTTTCATTTCCTCCACTCCTCTTCTCCATGTGCATATGCCTCTCCCTCCTCCTCTACTCTCCCATTGCATTAGCCATGCTGTCCTCCTCTCCCTCCTCCCATCGTTGAAACCCCACCATCCTTGCTCTTATCACTGGTTCTCCTTGAAGGCGTCGGAATTCAAATACCGAGCTCTGCTCTCCTGCTTGTGTGAATTCATGTATTACATATTTTCTTTTAATGTGTTACTTGTATTCTCACTACATAGATCCAGCATTCACTTGTTTGATTTTATTTCATCATTTTTTTCATATTTTCGTGTGATTTATGTTGATTTAAATGTTGTATAATTATCCAAATTTAGCTCTTGGTTGTGGGTTGTGCATGGGGTGTGTGTTGGTTGTGGTGGTCGTGGGTGTTGTAGGGTGGTGGTCGTCGGTGTTGTAGGGTGGTGGCAGTGGTTCGTTGTGGTTGTGGGGTTTGAGTAGTGGGTGGGTGTTGTGGGGTCTGTGGTGGTTGTGGGTGGCGGTTTGTGAGGTCTTTGTTTGTTATAGGTGAGGTATGTGGTGTGTGTGGTGACTATGATTGCAGTGGATGCGGATGTGGATGTGGATGGGTATTGTGAGGTATGTGGTGGTTGTGGGTGGGGGTTGTAGGTGGGGCAATAAGGCTGTAGGGGTTGTGGGTGGCGGTTATGGGATATGTGACGGTTGTTGTTGGATGTTTGTGGGATATGTGTTTGTTGCAGGTGGGATTTATGATGTGTGTGGTAGTTGTGCGTGGGGTTGTGGATGGGTGTATTGGGGTTTGTGGTGGTTGTGGGTGGGGTCTGTGGTGTGATTGGTGGCTATGATTGCAGTGTGTGGGTGTTGTGGGGTATGTGGTGGCAATGGATGGGGTCTGGTATGTGCGTGTGCGTGTGTGTGCGTGTGTGTGTTGTGATTGTAGTGGGTGTGGTTGCGAGTGGGTGTTGTGCGTTATGTGGTGGATGTGATTGTTTGGGGGGTGGGTGGGGGGGATGTTGTGGGGTCAGATGTGAGTGAAGTTGTGGGTTGAGGGGGTGTAGGTAGTCATATTGCACATGTTTCAAATGTTATGAGTACTAAGAGAAAGTTATGATATTCCGAGGTTAGAACCCTCGATGAGGTTAGAACTTTTATTTTTATATAATCTTTTAAAACGAATATTGCACCTCCTTGTGTTTTTGTTGTTTCGGTTACACTTGAACTTTTATTTTTATGTCCTAAAAAAGGTTTTCTTGGGATATAATGTCATGAAAAGCTTTAGTTGATATACAATTGTGTATATTAATTAGTTGTTACATTAGTTAGTACATGTAAATACTGTACTAACATTAAAATCTTCATACTAGATACATGTTAAGTGTGATTTGAAAGCGGACATGATATTGGACTCACTCCAAACGGGTGAGAATTCATTGTCCAATGTTCTTGTACTAAACATCTCTCACATTTATTTTCTATTTGTAATATTATTTTAACATATTTTATTACAAATTTAGAAAGCATTCTAATCATTTTGTCTACTAAGCCGGAGTGTTATAGTTTTTAGAGTGGGTGTATCGTGACAACATAGGATTTTCGAAGTGGTTTCGATTAAAGTCTAGGATTTTTCGAAGTGGTTTCGATTACAGTCGTATATTATGCCCTTTTCTGAAGTGATCAAGTGGCAAGTTCTATGATCGTAAAATCATGGTTGAACGTGTAATCTGTAATTATTAGTGGCCACATTACACCTTTTGGTTTTCTCATGGTGAGGACGATGGTTAGTTGTCAAATGCTCCTATTCCTAATAGTAACCTCAACTATGAAGAGACTACGAATTGTAGAGATGTTGATACTGATATGGTTGATTTAATGAAAGATAGTGGATGATTTATAGTTTCATTAAAGATGTCGAAGAGCCAATCATTCCTAAAAGCAAGATTAGTCGTTTAAAGTCCATGCTACGGATACAGATACAGATGTTTGCGAATATCAAAACGATGTTCATATCCGTATCCATTTTAAAATGAATACGGATACCACTATAAGAAAATTGACCTAAGGCAACGAATAATTTAATATTCATTGTCATATCTTCCGTAGTTAAATATATAACAATGAATATTATTCATTGCTTACTTCTTTAAATTCGCAATGAATAATGGTATTCGTTGTTATATTCCTTGCAACGAATCATATAACAACGATTATCCGCTACCGTTTTCTTCTAATCGTTGCTAAATAAGGCAACGATTAGCGTGAATTTTAACGAATAATTCAATGAAAAAATCGTTGTTATATGGACCTTTAACAACAAATTTTATATTCATTGTTAATTTCAATTACAAAAGATCATTTGACAATGAATAATAGTCGTTGTTATATTTTTTAACATCAGAAGATATAGCAACGAATATTCAAATTATTCGTTGCTTTAGGTCCAATTTCTTGTAATGTACGGATGTAAAAAAACCTTTAGGAAACGGATACGTTGACGGATCGGATACAAATATATCTATAACTGTTTGCATATGTATAACTTGTAGTTCTTGTAAACATAAATAAAGCTAGCAGAATTACATACAACTTATAAATGGGAGTTGAGGGGGGCTATTTTATACAACTTATTAATATTTATATTTAACTATTGTATTTAAATCATGTACTATTACTATTATATATATAATAAGGACTTGTTGGGAGACGGGGAAGCCAAGCCCCCTCCCGCCCCCCTTGTCTTCGTCATTGTATTACGTATTTAATATCGACAGTCTGCACATTTTACCGTTGTCGTCGTTGTGTTATAATATATCATTGGCGGGCAATAAACTATCGATGTAAAGTCAAGAACCATCGTTGGAAATATAAACCCAATAGTTTTATGACATTTTCGACGTCGGTTTCAAAACCGTCACCGATGAACGAACAACTGTTCGGTTAACAATTTACATCGACAGCTAGACAGTATCACTGGCGGTGCATTTCTGTCGATGTAAATGCCATTAGCACTACAAGAAAAGTGACCAAAGACAACGAAAATTTTTATATTCATTGCCATATCTTCCATAGTCAAATATATAACAACGAATATTATTCATTGCTTACTTCTTTAAATTCGCAACGAATAATGATATCCGTTGCTATATTCCTCGCAACGAATCATATAACAACGATTATTCGTTGCTATTTTCTTCTAATCGTTGCTAAATTTGACAACGATTAGTGTGAATTTTAATGAATAATTCGTTGAAAAAATCGTAGTTATATGGAACTTTAACAACGAATATGATATTATTTTTAACTACAAGTATAAAAGATGATTTAGCAACGAATAATATTCGTTGGTATATCTTTAACATCAGAAGATATGGCAGCGGATATTCAAATTATTCGTTGCCTTAGGTCTAGTTTTTTGTAGTGTAATTATCGTGCAGTTAATGGTACCAAGCATTCACTGGTGTTTGTAGAATCACTATCGAAGGATTACCATTGTTATTGTTATGGCAGAAGTGATGAGGTCTAGCGGTGTTTCATCGTCAGTTACATAATCCCCGATGTTAATGGAAGTCCACCGTCAACAAAACCTTCGTCGGTGATTTTTAGTTATGCCAGCAGTTCGAAAATCGATGTAAACATAGATACTACGACGGTTGACAGGCTGTCATGAGAGACAAATAATCATCAGGGTATACTTTTCACCGATGGTTTTTAGTAACTGCCATTGACTGAAACCATTGATGATTTCTTCAAACCTGAGTAACAACATAAAAAAATACTATATCCACAGTCGATAATTGTCAGGTTTACCCGAGATCACCAATGTAAGGCTAAATGTTGAAGGAACAACGTCGACAGTTTGAGAACTGCTGACAAAATCATACTTTCATTTCCTCCACTCCTCTTCTCCATGTGCATATGCCTCTCCCTCCATCTCTACCCTCCCATTGCATTAGCCATGCCGTCCTCCTCTCCCTCCTCCCATCGTCGAAACCCCACCGTCCTTGCTCTTATCACTGGTGCTCCTTGAAGACGTCGGAATTCAAATACCGAACTATGCTCTCCTGCTTGCGTGAATTCATGTATTCCATATTTTCTTTTAACGTGTTATTTGTATTCTCACTGCATAGATCCAACATTCACTTGTTTGATTTATTTCATCATTTTTTTCATATTTTCGTGTGATTTTTGTTGATTTAAATGTTGTATAATTATCCAAATATAGCTCTTGGTTGTAGGTTGTGCGTGGTGTGTGTGTTGGTTGTGGTGGTCGTGGGTGTTGTAGGGTGGTGGTCATGGGTGTTGTAGGGTGGTGGCAGTGGTTCGTTGTGGTTGTGGGGTTTGATTAGTGGGTGGGTGTTGTGGGGTCTGTGGTGGTTGTGGGTGGTTGTTTGTGAGGTCTTTGTTTGTTGTAGGTGAGGTATGTGGTGTGTGTGGTGACTATGATTGCAGTGGATGCAGATGTGGATGTCGATGGGTGTTGTGAGGTATGTGGTGGTTGTGGGTGGGGTTTGTAGGGCCTAAGGTGGTTGTTGTATGTGGGGCTGCGGGGTTGTAGGTGGGGCTATAAGGTTGCAGGGGCTGTGGATGGGGGTTATGGGATATGTGATGGTTGTTGTTGGATGTTTGTGGGATATGTGTTTGTTGTAGGTGGGATTTATGATGTGTGTGGTAGTTGTGGGTGGGGTTGTGGATGGGTGTATTGGGGTTTGTGGTGGTTGTGGATGGGGTCTGTGGTGTCTTTGGTGGCTACGATTTCAGTGTATGGGTGATGTGGGGCATGTGGTGGCAGTGGATGGGTTCTAGTGTGTGTGTGTGTGTGCGCGCGTGCGTGCGTGCGTGCGTGCGTGCGTACGTGTGTGTGCGTGCGTGCGTGCGTGCGTGCGTGCGTGCGTGCGTGCGTGCGTGCGTGCGTGCGTGTGTGTGTGTGTGTGTGTGTTGTGATTGTAGTGGGTGTGGTTGCGGGTGGGTGTTGTGGGTTATGTGGTGGATGTGATGGTTGGGGGGGGAGGGATGTTGTGGGGTCAGATGTGAGTGAAGTTGTGGGGTTGAGGGGGTGTAGGTAGTCATATTGCACATGTTTCAGATGTTATGAGTACTAAAGAAAGTTATGATATTCCGAGCCTCGATGATGTTAGACCTTTTTATTTTTATATAATCTTTTAAAACGAATATTGCACCTCCTTGTGTTTTCGTTGTTTCGGTTACACTTGAACTTTTATTTTTATGTCCTAAAAAAGGTTTTCTTGGGATATAATGTCACGAAAAGCTTCAGTTGATATACAATTGTGTGTATTAATTAGTAGTTCCATTAGTTAGTACCTGTAAATATTGTACTAACATTAAAATCTTCATACTAGATACATGTTAAGTGTGATTTGAAAGCGGACATGATATTGGACTCACTCCAAACGGATGAGAATTCACTGTCCAATGTTCTTGTACTAAACATCTCTCACATTTATTTTCTATTTGTAATATTATTTTAACATATTTTATTACAAATTTAGAAAGCATTCTAATTATTTTGTCTACTAGGCTGGAGTGTTAAAGTTTTTAGAGTGGGTGTATCATGACAACATAGGATTTTTCGAAGTGGTTTCGATTACAGTCTAGGATTTTTCGAAGTGGTTTCGATTATAGTCGTATATTATGCCCTTTTCTGATGTGATCAAGTGGCAAGTTCTATGATTGTAAAATCATGGTTGAACGTGTAATATGTAATTATTAGTGGCCACATTACACCTTTTGGATTTCTCATGTTGAGGACGATGGTTAGTTGTCAAATGCTCCTATTCCTGATAGTAACCTCAACTATGAAGAGACTACGAATTGTAGAGATGTTGATACTGATATGGTTGATTTAATGAAAGATAGGGGATGATTTACAGTTTGGATGTGATGCACATTAAATAGAATGTGATGGAAAACATCTCTGATATTTTAATTTCACTGATCTTCGAAAGACGCATTGCGTAGTAGAAATGATTTGAAGCAGTTGGGAATACCAGAACACTTGCATCCTGTGAAATCAAAAATGGTAGGTTTTTCTTGTCATAAGCTCCATATACATTCAATACAAGAAAAAGCGCTTTTGGCGAGAACAAAAGTCCTCCCTAGGTGCTCTCAGAGTGCTCTCTAAGTGCTCTCCAAGTGATTTGGCGAGCACATGTGCTCGCCAAGTTTGTGCTCGTTAAAACCCTACTCGCTAGCTCATATTGGCGAGGATATGTGCTCGCTATTAAAAGTGCGCGAGCACATGTGCTAACCAAGTCCTAGCCAAGTGCTCTCTAGGTCCTGTATTAGCTAGCACTTAACTAGGACTTGGCTAACACACGTGCTCGCCAACTGTGGAGAACATGAAAAAAGAATATATAGGTTCTTCGAGGTTTCGAAGCCCGTTGAATCTGTATTACCTACTATAAAGTCATTTTAAAGCTCTTGTATTATAGAAACATATTTTATGCAAAGCTGGAGACCCATACTTCAATTTCATTACTTTCTTCTCTTCTAGTGTTACCCTGATTTCTCATACACATTCTTTCTCACTCATCCATAGCATTATAGTGTACAAGCATATACAATAATATACACTCACAATCAGTAACACACGTAGGTATGCTAACACAAACACCATACTAACATAAGCATTTCATATCTAGAACCAAAATACTATATTTACACACTCTGTACTTTCTAACAAACATACACACACTATATCTCCTGCATTCACATGCTAAAATATATAATACATACTAATACACACTAGTATTCACATAAGCACACACAAACACAAATGAACTTAAGCCAAAATGCACATCCTCTATTTCACAGTGTGACACATGTGAACTATAGCACAAACTAACGTAATGTAACACACACACACATAAACACACTAGCATATACATACGAGCACTCTAACACACACATAAATACGCTTGAACCTAGACAATACACATATGAACATGTAAGTACTCAAAAAATCATCTTGCAAAAACATGAAAATAATACATGAAGAAAGAGTATGAATCATAATACAAAGGTAAAACATCATCATATGCACTAACCTCATACATCTAGTGAAGTGCGTCCTCCTTATCATCTTCCTATTATATTTTATATAGATCATACCTTGTACCTAGTCGACTCAAAGTAAAATTAAATTAATAGTTTGAAGATTGAATATACATGTATCAAAGAAAGATGATAAAATTTAATCAAGCATACCTATTGATGTAGGATTTGGTTCATACTCTTTCCAAAAACAATCATTTCATACACACGATAATGTTCAAACGTAAGGGCTCGAAATCCTGGAATTCTGAAAAATTGGAAGTGAATACACTTTTCAAGAATAAAAAGAATAACACCTCTAGACATGCATGCTCAATAAATCATCTTGCAAAATCATGAATGTAACTACATGAAGACAAAGTGTGAATGGTAATACAATAGAATTGCATGTACGTGAATTTAGAAAGGCATGTACATGACTCTATACTTACAAATAACATGATCATCTTATCGTAAATAATTATTCATACTAGATCCCATCATATTTTATGTGGATACTAACATTTCATAATCACTTAATTATAAACTTTACTTCAAAGTTTGAAACTTGGATATACATGGATAAAAGTAGGAGGACAATATTTAATTGAGCATACCTAATGATAGAAGAGTTGATGTCTGGAAAATGAATCTTTATTATATGTGTAAGCCTGCATTCAATTATAAATGATAATCTCAATAGAAATCTAAATAAACTAAAGATAGAGAAGTCTTTACTGGAAGATAAAGTGTTACCAATAATACCGTGAGCTTTCTCCTGCTATATCCAAAATAGGAACAAATAAGATAATATATGATCACCCTCACAATCACATTCATCTGCAAAGTAATAAAAAATGTAAAATATAAAACTTAGTTAACATGTATATCCATGGTAGCCTTCTACATGTAGAAACTTTAGGTATTTAATCAATAACATCAAAATTAAAGACCATTTTATCGAAACTTTACAAACAAATATTACACACTAAAATAAATCTAACATATTAAGAAGTATGTCCTCACTCTCATAGGCTTGTGCTCCATGCATATTAAACTAATGCACTCTCTAACACATACTAACACATACTCTAATATGCATGTACACTCTCCCCGATACACAATATACTAACACGCTCCCTAAGATACATGCACATGCATGCACACATAACACACATACATAAATATCTCACACAAATAATTTTCCCACCCCCCTTCAACACTGTATTAATACACTCTACATTCTCTAACACACACATCACACACATGCACTAGCATACTAACACACACATGTACACATGTACTAACACATGCACAAACACATACACACATACTTAAATACCACAAGAACATATAAAATAAACCATTTCTACATAATCCTGAATATGTAGGAAAATATGGGTATTTAGTTTATGTATAGCTTATCACATCACATATAACAATGTAAGTTCTAATTTTTCATTAGCATGTCATACACCTTGCATACATGTTGATTTGCATATAGAATAGCCTCACAAAATTTGTTCTAAATATAATCTATGGTAATCTAATGGTATAATGTCCAATATACAAGTAAACAAATTTGAACAATATGATTGTTTTGTAATGGTAATGGTTTAGACATTTCATCGTACACCTTCCATACATGTTAATTTGCATATAGATTTAGCTAACAAAATCTATTCTAACATCTAATATACATCAATATAATCGTATGATGTACAATAAACAAGTTAACAGATTCTAAAAAACACGGTATGATGTTCTATTCTAAAAAAAATTGCAAACCCGAAAGCACTGAATATATCTATACTATGCAACCAAAATAAAAATAAGCAAGAGAGGATTGCTCAAAATACCTTATGGAAGAAAAAGTAGCATACAGTTAAGGTAAATGATGGTCGATGGAGGTGGAGGATGCCGCTCAAAGATCGTCGGAGGAGGGTTTTTAGGGTTTCGTTTCATTTGGAATGAAGGATAGGGAGCCCGCTAGCGTTCTGTTTATAAGACGTGGACGAGCACATGTGCTCGCCAATGTGCTCTCTAAATACTCTCCTCCAAATTTTCACGCGCTATTTAAAATCATACATTGAAATTTAAATGGGCGAGCACAAGTGCTCGTCAATGTGCTCTCCCCCAAATTTTTACGCGCCATTTAAAATCACACATTGAAATTTAAATGGACGAGGCCGGTGGGCGAGGACAAGTGCTCGCCCAAAGGTGGCGAGCACATGTGCTCTCCCCGTCCTAGCCCTTTTGTGCTCGCCAAATCGTGTTTTTCTTGTAGTGATTGTCTTCGAACGAACGAAGGGAAATTTTGTCATAGTAGAAAGCAGTTAGAGTTCCGACAGTTTTTGTCCAATGTGCTTCGCTATTAATGTTTAAAAAAATCGAACCGGACATTAAACTGGTCAATTATCGATTTTGGTCCGACATGGTCTGACCATCGATTCAAACCAGTCGAACCAATGATGACATCAACATTCATATAGATCAGAAAAAAATGAACATGACATAATTTGTTGATCGAATCGGTTAGACCGAACCAAAAAATGGGACACACGCACACACATACATATGTACAAGCACATATACATATACATGAAACTCCTTATACATTCACACATATATCATGCATGTATCTATGAAACAATGTTTTATTAGAATGATACCTACAAACTACTAGTTTATGCCTAATCAATAAAGGCACGGGCAAGCATCAACTGCAGTAAGCAACACGTTCTTGATGCCCTCTTTTTTTTGTTCATAAATGCATCAACAACAACCAAGTTCTACTTAGATTGGTTCACATTTTATGTACTTCTATAGAATCCAATTTAAAAGATATAAATCATATGAAATTTAATTAAACCAAAAACAACCTCAAGCACAGACACCGAGATTTCTTTAAAAAAAATAAGATAAAATTTAACCATGAACCTACAAAATTATTAGAGAAAGATCAAGAGAGGTTTTGAAATTAACGGTAGTTATCATAGATGATGAATAAAATTCTATGCAATCATAAAAACTTTGAAAAAATTAATATATCAATTATACGAGAAAAATCCTATTCCCACTTAGGCAAAACATCGAATACCTTGTGCGCAAGGAGATTCACAAGTTTCTAAGCAATCCAACAAATATCAATGACATGATCAGACCTCTGATCTTCCATCAAAGATAAAAGGAATTTTATCACTTGTGCCCCACTGAGATCTCGCAATTTCAGTTATGCCCCTATCTTTTTGGTAATATCAGTTGTGCCCCTCGCTTCTTTCGCCGTCATCAGTTGTTGCCCTTCCGTCAGGTTAACCGTCAATGAGATGACTTAACCATGGTTTTTTCAAACCTTGGTACAGTTAAGAGGGGTACTATTGTCCGCACTTCTTCTTCATCTTCTTACTCCTCCATTTGTCCTTCTTCCTTTTTCTTCAAAATTTCTCTCTCTTAATTACACATTCATGCATCCATCGAATTTTTAAAATTTTTGCATTTTCACGGATATATCACTCATTACGGATCAAACGGTGAATTTTATTGAATTTTTTGATGAATTTTCATGAATAAATTAATCAAAAATTTATCTCAAATTAAAAAAAACTGAAAGTCCTGGAGATGACCTAGGGGCGGCGGACGAGGACGACCCAGGGGCGCGGGGGCAGCGAGGCTAGGGGGCGCGGGGTCACAGGAGCACGGGAGAGGCAGGGTCGCGGGGGCGCATGGCCTGGGGGCGCGGGGGGAGGCAAGGCAGGGGGTGCAGGGGTCGTGGGGGTGTGGGGGGAGGCATGGCAGGGGGTGCAGGGGTCGGGGCTGGGGCTGGGCGCGGAGGGGAGGTGCAGCTCATGGTCATGCGGGGGGCGAGGCGGGAGAAGCCGACGTCGATGAGCTTCCTGGGGTTGAGGGAGCGGTGCCAGTACTGGCAGGAGGTGATGGGGGTGGGGAGGACGACGCCGGCAGTGTAGGCGACATGCCAGACGTCCTGGAGGTGGACGTGGCGGGTTATCTCTGAGGACAGGGGTGAGGCGCTTGGAGCGGAGCTTCTTGTGGACGCAGAGGAAGTTGACCTCCGCCATGGGGATCACGAAGCGACGCGCGCGGATGCGGGAGGGGACGGTGGTGATGAAGGCGACGAGCTTCCCGGAGGAGCTGGCACGGAGGGGAGGTGTAGGGGGCAGTGCGGCGGCGGAGGGGAGGTGCGGGGTTGGGGCTGGGCGCGGAGGGGAGGTGCAGGGAGCAGTGCGGCGGCGGAGGGGGAAGGTGCAGGGGACGGAGGGGGGAGGTGCGGGGCTGGGGCTGGGTGAGGAGGGGAGGTGCAAGGGGCAGTGCGGGGGGCGCAGGGGGGAGGTGCGGGATCGGAGGAGGAAGACAGAGGCGAGGCACGTGGGTAGAGCTGGAGGCTCCGGGGAGGCTGCACGAGAGCTCGAGGAGGAGGGAGGAGCTGTGGAGGAGGAAGAGAAGGAGGAAGAAAGACTAAAGAGGAAGAAGAGTGAAAAGGATGAGGAAGAGGGTATAAAATGACCATATAACCCTTTTTATAAAATTAATACCTCTTATGTCCTCAAAGTTAACGTTCGTTTGGACTGTGGATGGACGACAACTAACCCGAGAGGCATAAGTGATAAAATAGCAAGAAGTGAGGGGCACAACTGATATTATCAAAAAGATAGGGGCATAACTGAAATTGCGAGATCTCGGAGGGGAACAAGTGATAAAATCCCAAGATAAAAATACTCAAAATAAAAAAAATAGATTGTATCATATCAAAACAGATCATTTAGCTTCATTAGACCACTTCTTCGTATCGAAGACGAGGTGTCCTAGTGAGATCGCACTAAAGGAAAACCCTCATACAATGATTAGGGCTCGATTCCCAGCCTCTTGCACCAAACCATGCCGTGGTAAAGGGGAGAACGGAAGCTCGTTGGTCGTGGGAAGGAGGTTACACAATGAAGGAAGGGGTTCCATAGGAGAAGAGGTCTCTCCGCCTAGGGGAAGGCCTGGAAGAGGGAGATGTCCATGGGGTTTGTGAAGCGATGCACGGCCGCACAAGGGTTTTTGATGGGAAAAAGTGCAGAACATGAAGTGGGATAAAAACATCTAGCTGTCATGTTTTGATGCAAGTATTCTTTCTCATAACCATTCGGTATATGATACCAGTTGTGGTTTCGAAGCCATTAGCAAATGTTGGTTTGTATTTCGAAGATATTTGTTCTACAACTCTCGATCTGCGGTTGCTTGATATGTGGGATGAGAAGAAAATTCTACAATGTAGGTTTTATACCAGTGGTGATAATCTCATATTCATCAACAATGTTTACATTTTTAACTCTCTATCTTAAACTATAAATTAATCTAACTATTAACTAATTGAAATTAATTTCTAACACCATGTAATTAACAAAGGTTAATTATTGTATATAAATAAGTACTTAATATATATATGTTTAAGGTTCCCTTTACTTTTTTGTGTTTTTCATTACTAAAACATATATAAAGAAATTAAAATAATAATGTATATAATATATTGTATAGTATTCATTAAATAAAAATACAAAAGTAATAAAAGAAATAAAAAAATATTTTTATATATTAGAAAGACTTACAAAAATAATTAGTATGCATATATGATGTATTTTGACTTTGAGTTCTACATGAAGGTTGTAGATTTTAGAAAAATATAAAACTTTCATGTAGAACATTTTTTATTTGACATCATTTATTATTTTTCGTTGGATCTCAAGATCAAGCAGCTCATGCTTCTCCGCCTACCCCCAAAAATTAGGTTGTTGGATCTCAAGATCCAATGGTTCTGGTCCTTCGTCAATCTATGGAGGTTGAGCACCCAAGTGTTGTTCATGTGGCTATAGAGGTTTCTCCCCTTTCTATCTATCTATATACATATACATATACATACATACATATATACATACTTATACATATATATATATATATGCATGGCTTAAGGCCACGATTCCTGTGTCATTATGATGACACTTCATCCCTCATCTTCGCCAGTTGTGTAACCTTCTCTCTTTCCCTCACATGTCTTCACGATCCAACCACTCGAAACTCACACAAAACCAACCCTCCAATTCTCATGTTGTAGTGTACATATGGATGTGAGGGTCCACCTTAGCACCTCCTCTCCTCTGGTGACAACATGAGGACAAGTTGAGGAGCAACGATGGAGTGCAACCTCTGGTGAGATCCACGGTCGATGGGTCGTGTACGCAATCTTGATCAAGGATGCTCGAGTTTTGCATGACCACTACGTGCATCAAGCGAAGACTGGAGATCTTCTAGATTTCATCCCAAGGCAAATTCATACCTCCTCTGATCTTCTTCAGATCTCCATGTACACCTCAGTTGCTCCTCTTATGTATTTTTCATAATTATACATGTTGACTCACACGCTCCATCTCTGATATGAGCACACCACCATCTCCATCGCACATCACTTATCCTCATTGATACCTCCAATCACCCTCTTCCCTTCTCCATAACCCTTCCTACCTCAAGCAAAGTCACTTTTTGTAGAAAAGGTGATTCATTTAGGGCTTCACCTCCAACCACCCAATGACCCTCCATTCACTCCCTAAATCAGCCCAGATGCTTTGAATATTTGTCTAACCCCTGCAGGTATCCACAGTTCTTCATGGTCAGTTTCGAGCTGACCTTTGTTATAGAGGGGCACCTCCGATGATAGTGCATTGACTAGCCTTCTTCGAAAGCTCCAGCACTCCTATGACAAGGCCTGGTTTTCGCCAGGATCGTGGGAAGCTTCCTCGACCTTCAACCGAGTCAGAAGAGCGTGGATAAGCACAAGCAGCCTCGACGGAGCCCAACTATCTCCGTTGTGTCGCGAAGGAGGATTCAGATCCATGCTATATATACCGTTGGATCACACCTAATCAGTGTCGATCCTACAACCCAATAGAGTCTCAAGACGACATCACGAGCATCAACCTCGGTGGAATCGAGCCTCACCTCAAACCACGCGAGCCATCCACATCGCCCGAGCCACCTGACCCGACCAAACCTAGCTTTGGGCCTCCTCTTGTACGTGTTTTGTACGTGCTTCCTGGAGCATTTGCAGTTGAAGCCTCGCAAACTTCACCAAGTTGTAGTTTAGTCTAGACACTTGCCAAGCACGTAGCCCCATCATGTTTCATTAATTATAGATATGTCCATGTGCATATGTAATCTTGCAGGTGAGCCCTACAACTTTATTTATTAATGTTCTTTTTTAGACTGAACTGTGATATTTTTAGCATTTAAACTTAATGTTTTATTGCATTTAATTCCTTCGACCGAAACTTAAATATATTTTACATATGTAATTTATTTTTAATGAAACTGGTCTCGATTGAAAGATTGTTAAATGCTCTGCACAGTGGTGTTATCTATTATCTAATGTGATCTATATGTTGAACTAAAAATTAGAGAGATACACTATTTATAATTTATTAATTTAGTTATCACAAATTCATTTTAGCTTGATTAATACCTTTAATTGAACCGTTACTTATTCATTGAATTAAGATCTTTATGTTGTGATTAATCCGCTGAATGTAAATCATATTTCCTCTATTTATTGCTAATAATTATGCATTGAATGAATTGTCTACTTAATCAAGTTCATGAAATGATAACTTATGTTTAGAGCATAAAAATGATTATTGGCTTAGATCAAATTCTTGCTCAAATTAAGATTCATTTGTGGGAATTAATTCATAGGCTTAAGTCGTGATGTAGATTATTTAGTGTTTAGTGAGTTGTGTTGCATTCTAAATAGTTTTTTTGCATTATGCAGCATTCTCTTAATCTAACTTGCATAGGAAACCAATAAAAAAATCCATGCATCAAACATTGATCTGGATACACTATTAATCACTTATACTAGATTATTTGAACCGTGATTAAATAGACTAATTGCATGTATTCTTGTGTTCGACCATGGACTTATCCAGGATAAATTAAGCCCCAATCTCTTCATTGACATTTGTTCGTCGAGGTTCTGTTGATTTGTTAATTGGTCGTATTACAACAATTGAATATTATAATAGATGATTAGTACTTCATCAGATGGTGTCATTGTTGGGGACAAGCCATCAATAGCTTATTTGATTAGATTTTGATACTGAGTTTAAGGACTTTTAGTGATATTCAGGTCAGCTTTTTATTGTGTTGACTTTGTATTGTTTTATTGACTTATCGTTATTTTGTTTTATGTTTTATTAGTAGCTTGATATCTCTTTGATTATCAAACCATCTTGTTGTTGTGTATGGTACCGCAGAACCGAGGATGCTCGGAGTAATGCAAAGGTGAGGAGCTTGGAGCTCTTGCTGAGAGAAATTCACGGCAACTGTACGTGAGGATTCCAAGAGATATCTTGCGCATTAGTTGACTTAACATATGTGTAATTATTATTTGTTGTAAATAGTTGTAATCATTATCATTTGCAACGTCTCGTGTTTAAGAGCTTGCAATTGTAGATAAGAGACTCTAACTTAATTCTTGTGGTATGTTGAGACATGTTTTACACTTGAGCAAAGGGTGGGGATCGACTTGAGTGATTGCAATTAAGGATAGGCACACGATTCCTAGAGCTTATTTAGATCAAATTTGTTTGTGCCATTGTAATTGTACATCACACATCTTAAAGATTCACTTGACTATAAGCACTTAAACCATTTTTTTACTTCAAAATTAAATTTATTTCAAAATCAATTGGTCCGGTGGTTGAGCAGTGGCTCCCCCAAACTAAAGACCAAGGTTCAAACCCCAGAACCCTCCAATATACCAGAAAAAAAGGTAGGAGGGGAGTAGGGGACTGACCATGTATCTAAAAAAATTAAATTTATTTCTTCCCGCTAATAGAGTTTCTATTTAGGTGTGGTTTTATTGGCTTGCATACATGTAGTGCAATATTTAAATACAACCGAGCATAATATACGGAGATGTTGGGAATCAATGTAAGTATTATTAACACGAGCATGCATCATTGATTTTCACTTTGCATTTTGGATTTTTCTCAATTCCTTATCTTTGTTTTATAATCTAAGATAAAAAGGAAATGGGATTGAATGTGATGTGATTGTCTTGTGTGCTAACATTAATGTCCAGTTGTAACATAACTCTTAAAATTGGGTCTGTTAAAGTAAGTCGATCAAAATAAATTCGAGTAAAATTAACCTTGTAATACATGAGAGTAATTCCCTCACTATTTGTAGGTACATACCTCCTAAGAGTGGGTGAGGACGTATCCCTAAGGATAGAACCCAAATCCGTGGACTTGCACCCTAAGTCTCCATTTTTTACTTCTGCGAATTGGGAAGATGCAAGTGCTAGCCGCTGACCTTGGTCTACATTTTGGTTGTGTATGATTGTTGGTCTCTTTAAGGGTGTAGTATTGAACCTGATAGTCCGGGAAGATCACCCTTCTACTTTAGGGCTATATGGAGCATCGTTGGGCGTAAAGAGACTCGTTGTAAATAATGTACTCTACAGAGAAGATATTTCGGTCTAACTCTTGTGACTTTCATGTGTGCAGTTGGTAAAATAAGGGATCTGTATTACATTTGTTTTTTTTGTGAGTTTATTCTTGCACATTCAAAACACGCCCATAGGGCATTCATCTCCCGTAGTTCTGTATAAAGAGAGCAACAAATTCAGGTCGAAGAGAGATTCATCAGCACAGAAGATTCAACTATTAATTTCCTTCTAACACAGACCTCATTTCTTTCGTATTTCTCAGTTCCTTATTCCTTAGCTCCTTTACTCTTTACTTAGGCTACTTAAAGACTAAGTATAGGGGGTACCAAGTCCCTGATATGTATATTCTATCTATTCCTTGTGTCTCTCAGTCATTTTTCCCTAACTTTCTTTCTTTTTACTTAGGCTATTTCAGCCTAAGTATGGGGGGGAGCCCCTGTTTGTATATTCCTCATGTTCTTCTATTCATTTGATAACCTATTCATTGGTACTTTCTTCCTACATTTAGGCTACTTAAAACTCAAGTATGGGGAGGGGATTACATGTTTCAGTTCTCGTACAGTTTCCTTAGCAGAGTTATATCCTTCATTTTACTTTGTGCTATGATGACAAAGCACAAGCTAAGTATAGGGGGTTTACGTATATATTTCGTGTATACTTCATCCATTGCTCATACATTAAAATGTTTTCATATTACATTATGGGCTAATGGTATGGGGATTTGAAACTGGTTTTTGAAAAATGATTTGTAAAATAATTTTAAAATCTTTATATCTATGTGACGTGCCTTTGTAAAAATGGTTTATATGTTGTTTACAAAAGGGTACAACTATTTTTGACATGTTTGTATATACTTACATATTATTTGAAAAAAATAAAAAAACTATTTTTTATTAACTAATAATTGGTTTTATCCCTAACACTTTCATATCATACAAGACTTGTGTAGTTCAGGATACTTGGTTTAGAGTGAAACTTAACTCAAAGTTTAACCACTATTGTTCATTAGGGTCGTTTGACTTAATAACCTGAACTCCCTAGTTTGAAAGATATGCGTGTTATATTGCATGTAGAATTTCTATTCTCAAAAGAATATGACAAGTATTGCACTTGCATGATTGCATAGTCATTATGATGACTCGATATTTTGCCTGAGGAACTAGGATGAGAGGTTTGAGTTTGGACCTAATTTAATGATGCTTGAAGATGGAATAAGATTAAGGATTGCTTTACAAAACCTAAGTTTCAGCACTTTAGCTAGTATGAGAATAATGTTCTTATACTATCTTGATTAAAACTTAAGTGACAGTATGTGTAAAACCTTAAAATTATTGATCCGTATGTGTCAGCTTTGGTAAAATCCATGAATATAGCCAAAAAGTGTCCACTTGGACCAAACCAATCAGTCCTTATGAGTCGGGCGAGATGATAAAAGGGATCTACATCGTTAGTAATACAAGTATGGGTGTCGAAGGTATAATAGATACTCAAAAGAGACATTTTCCAGTGTATCCCCAAAAAACAAGTGCATACGACTTAGACTTCTCGATGGACATACTAACTAGCACCAAACATACATGTATGTGTTAATAAGGTACTCGAGAGATCATTGTTCCAACGAGAGGAGAAAAGAAATGACACAAACCTATATCATCCATACATGATCATTCTTATGACAATTTTAGGTCTGACAACTAAAGAGACAATGGAATGAATGGATCTATTTGTTCCATAGAGTTGAGGATTAGGTCCTAAATAAAATTTTTGAGATTGGAACCTCAGGCGGATCTTTGACTCTATACTTGTATATGCAATCCACACTAAATGTCATATATATATAGAGAGAGAGAGTCGGATAATTGGGGAAGTTGAGTTCCTTTTAAGTAAGACTTGGTTGAACTTTGAGTTTAAGAATCTCGTGAAACTCGTGTCACGAATGTCAATGATGAACCGCAAAATCGGCCCTTTAATAGTGCGGAATTAGCACTTCAACATGTCGATGCAGTCGGGCCAATTTTGGTCATCAAAGAGACCATCTCATTGATATATGTCAAATAAGAATGCGATGGTCATTAATTTTTATTTTACTTGGCAAGATACCAAGGTCGAACTCAGGGACACGAGCCTCTCTCGTATTAATCGGACTTCTATTTATTTAACTAGGTGTTGAATTAAAGTCATATAGGTCAAATGTATGCAAAAACACTACAACAATGCATTAAGAAAAATAAACATGCATTTTTTATCCATTTTTTTATCGTGCAAATAAATGCCAAGGAATACAATGAAAATATGCCCAAGGTAAAAAATGATGAGCGAAAATAAGAGTCAATTTCAAGTTTAATTAAAATGGCGGCTGTGATGAACAATTTTAAGTAAGACATCATTTCTAGCTCAAATAGACACATTGCTATCAAATAATACATAACAAAATCATTTTGTCCAAAATAATCACTAAGCATGCCATTTGAAAGATCATAAAACCAGCTTTAAAACGAAACTGAAATCAACTCGATTGGAGCTACGTAGCTCATGATATGCAACAATGAAGATAAGGGCATAGATGCAAGAAAACATGAAAAGATAACTACAAAAAGGTCCCTGGAAAAGACTGAAATGTAATAAAAATAAAGTACGGGGCCTTCCCTGTAAATTATCCATATACGCGAGGACCTTTTTGCAAATTTGAAGAATTACTGGGCTCCTCTGCAAATTTCCCATAATAGCACGTGCGAAGCACGTGCTATCCAGGCTCGGATTCAGGCTCGGCAGAGGCTTGGTGTAGCTTCGGCCAGGCTCGGATGAGGTTCGGACTCGCTGTAGGCTCGGAGTTGCTTAGGCTTGGCTCGGACCTTGGTTCAGGCTCGGTCGTCGGCTCGTGGAGGCTCGGGACCATCCAGGCCTGGAGGCTAGGATGTTTAGGCTTGGGGATGCTTTGGCTCTGACGCGTGGCTGAGTATGAGCCATCAGATCACATGATCTGATGGCTTGGATGAGTTCCGCTGTAGGCGACGTGGCCTCTTCTGGGCCGTTGGATGGTCGCTGGAAGGGGACCATCCAACGGCAACTGCTCTTCTCCCTCATCCGCAGACTGGTGGCGTGTTCAGGTGTCCGGCGAAGGGAGCTCTTCTCCGCCGCTCGATATCAGCTGATGACGACCTCCCCAGAGCTCCTTAGATAGACGTCGGAGAAGCTGGGAGCTCAAGGGAGGTCCAGGAGTCTCTAGATCTGTGCGTCGGAGCTCGAGGAGTTGAAGCGGAAGTGACGAAGATGGCTCCGGCGTGCACTCCGACCATTGAAGGCTCGTGAAGACCTGCAGTGTTAGGCCAAATAGACGAAGCAGAAGATGTGTGTGCATGCGACATGGAGTGAAGTGGGAGCTCAGGGAACGAAGGAAGCGGGGAGCTCGGAGCTCCTCCACCGCGAGGGTGGAGGAGATGGGTCGGAAGTGACTAAGGTTGCGGAAGAGGGGGAGGATGATCGGAAGGATGCGCGAAGAAGGGGGAACGCGGGCGAAGCTAAGGGAGTGGTCTATGGGAGGTGACAACGGCCGGAGAGGCCTGATTAGATCGAGCAAAGTTTAAGAAAAATACAAAAAGAGAGGAAGGAGATTTACCTGATCGGGGATGAGGCGAAGGGCTTGGGCTGGGGATTCAGAAGGTCCCCGGGTCGTCGCTGGACATGGTCAGCCTGTCCATGCAGCTCGGGCGGTCGCGGTGGCGTTGCAGCTCCGCCGTGATCGGCGAAGGGTCAACACCGGAGAGCGAAGTCGTCTTCGCTCGATCCTTCCGCCTCCCCCTGTCACAGGGAGGCGGAGGAGGGCTGGGCTTCCTCCCTCGTAAAGGTGGACGGGTTGAAATGACGAGGGGTGCGAGGTATTTGAAGGTGGATGCCGGCGGTGCAGGTGGTAACGGTCGTGTGTTTCGAGGGAGATGTGGGTCGACTGGAAGGTGATCGTGGGTAATGGAGCGACTCGCGGGGTAGAGGGATGATGGGGGAAGAGAGTGGGGTGGTTAGCGAAGGAAGAGGTGGTCGGAGGGGCCGGCGATAATGGGAAAGGGGAGAGGGTTTCGCGTGGTGGATAACGTGGGCGAGTGGGCTGACCGAGGAAGACGAAGACTGTCGGCCGTTGGATCTGGAGATCCAACGGCTGATAATTGGGTGCGAAAGAGTGGCGCGGATGAAATCTGGGCGGAGCGATCGGAGAGCTGCGCTCACGCCACGTGTCGAGCTACGACCACGGCGCTAACAGACGGTTTGGATGGAAAGTGAGGGCCGATCGAGCGGATGAGGATCGAGGCGGAAGCATCGGCTGAGATGGCCGGGTGAAGATGCCATCGGAAGGACCAGAAGGTGACACGTGGCGCACGATGGGAAGGGCGCTGGTGGACGGTAGAGATGAGTTGTGGGGGACGATCGAGTGGCAGAGGAATGAAGCGTGCGTGGAACGTTTTGGACCGTCGGATCTCAGGAGGAGATCTGACGGTCCAAATCACAGGCGGATAAGACAAGAAGAGCCGGGCCACGTGGCGCCCCCAGAATGGGCCACGTGGCCCAATCAGATTATTGTGAAAGTATTTTTGATTTTTGGAGGTTAAAATGGCCGAATTTGAGAAAACTCAAAACATGAAAGTTGTAGATCTCGATGAGATCTACAAGTTTCATGTTGACCAAAACTGAAGAAGAGATCAAATTAAGACCTGAAATATTTTTGAGGGTATTTTTAAGTCTAAAAATACCACGAATTTTTGTTTTGTCATTTTTTGTGATTTTTAATTTATTTAGGACTCTGTTAATTACAGGACATTAACCGGGATTTATTGACACTCAGCTTAAGCAAGGGGGTTAAAAAAGAGAAATAAAGATGATGAAATCGAGTTTCATCAGTCAAGTCTTGTATCTCATTCACATTCAGTTATCCAACTTACTTATTCATTCTTTATTTGCTCGAGGACGAGAAAAGTTTATGTATATGTGGGTAATGAATCTCATATTCATCAACAATGTTTATATTATTTAACCTCTATCTTAAAGTAATAAACTAATCTAACTATTAATTATTGAAATTAATTTCTAAAACCTTTCCATTAATTAACTTTAATTATTGTATATAAATAAGTACTTAAGATATATGTTTAAGATTCCCTTTATTTTCTGTGTTTTTCATTACTAAAACACCTATACATAAATTAAAATAATAATGTATATAAAATATTATATAGTATTATTAAATAAAAATACAAAAAATAAAAAAATAATAGTAGTATTTTTATTTATTAAAAATACTTACAAAAAATGAGTTTGTATATATGATATATTTTGACTTTGAATTCTACATGGAAATTGTATATTTTAGAAAAATACACAACTTTCACGTAGAACACTTTTTTATTTGATAACATTTACTATTTTCTTTTTATTTTACAAATACTTATTCAATTCTGATTTTTCTAATCGGACCACATGTCCCAATTCCTATCTTCCACATAGTTGCTCCTTCATTAGCACATGCCTTCATCCTGGGATGTCTAATGATGTGATCAGACGGCTCTGATCATCACTGATCCGCCCTCTTGAGGACCACTTGATCAAATCAATTAAGCAGCTCTTGTTTATCTGCCCATGCCCAAAAATTGGGATGTTGGATCTCAATATCCAATAGCTCTGGTCCTCCGCCAACCTTCGGAGGTTGAGCCCCCAAGCATTGCATTTGTTGGTCGTAGATGTTTCTCCCTTTCTACACGTCGATCCACATGGACTAAGGCCATGATTCCGATGTCGTTCTGAAGGCACTTCATCCCCCATCTTTGTTGGTTACGTATTCTTCTCTCTTGCCCTCACGTGCCTTCACGACCGATCATTGAAGCCACCACTTCCAGCCACTCGAACCTCACACAAAAATAAGCCTCCAACTTCCATGCTTTAGTATCCAACTGTATATGAGGGTCTACCTTAACACATCCTCTCCTCCAGTGATAGCATGAGTATGAGTGGAGGAGCCACGATGGAGAGCACCCTCCGGTGAGATCCATAGTCGATGTGTCATGTACGCAACCTAGATCGAGGCTGCTCGAGCTTTGCATGATCGCTGCATGCATCAAGCGAAGATCAGAGGTCTTATAGACATTTGAATTCACATGTCCTACAATCTTCTTCAGATCTCCAGATATACCTTAATTTATCCTCTCATGTCTTTCTCCCAATTATGCATATCAGCATACGCACTCCGCCTCCTATCTGAGCACACCACCATCTCCACTGCACATCACTTATTCTCACCAATATCTCTGTCACCCTCTTCCCTTCTCCAAAACCCTCTCCACCTCAAGCAAAGTCACCTTACATAGAAGTGCACAAGGACTTCACATACAACCTCCCAACGCCCCTCCATTCAATCCCCAAATCACCCTAGATGCTTCGTCTATTCGTCTAACCCATGCGCGTACCCATAATTGTTCAATAGTTGGAGTTTCGAGATGACTTCCATTCTAGAGTGACACCGTCGATGATAGTGCATCGACTAGACTTCTATGATAGGCTCCTAGGAAGCTTCTTCGACCTTCAATCGAGTTATAAGAGCACAGAGAGGCACAAGCAACTTCGCTAGAGTCCATCTATCTCTATTGTGTATGGAGGAGGAGACATATCCATGTTACATACACCACTGGATCACACCTAATCGATGTCAATCCTATGGCCCAGGAGAGTCTCAAGCCAACATCACGAGCGTCAGCCTCGGTAGAACCAAGCCTCGCCTCGAAGCATGCGAGCCACTTGTCCGACTGAACCTAGCTCCAAGCCTCCTCCCACGCAAGCAACGTATGTGCTTCTTTGAGCATTTGTGGCTGAAGCCCCGCCAACTTCTACAAATTACAGTTTAGTCCATACGCTTGCCAAATACGTGCACGTTGAGATATTTTCACACGAGCTACATTGGATTTCATTAATTGCATATATGTCCTCATGCGTATTTAACTTTGCAGGCAAGCCCATGTGGCTTTGTTAGTCTATTTGAGACTGAACTATGATATTTTTATTATTTAAACTTCATTTTTTTATTGTATTTAGGTCCCTATATTGAAACTTAGACATCTTCTACATATGGAATCTATTTTTAATGAAGTTGATCCCGATTGAAAGCTTGTTAAATGCTCTAAATAGCAGTGTTATCTATGATCCGATGTGATCTATATGTGTTGAGCTAAAATTCATAGAGTTACTCCATTTATAATTGATTGATTTAATTACCACAAATTAAATTTAGCTTGATTAATTGACTGGACATGTGAATCGCCCTTTTAATTAAATGTATGTCGAAATTATTGTAGTCGGGCAATATGGATCGATTAAAAATTAACCACACAAATCGATGAATAAATGAATTAATTCATGTGTGGTTTTATGTATTTTTTTACCAGGGAAAGCCCCAGGGTCGACTAAAAGAGGCAAAGAAACGTTGGATCAAGTTAGAGAAATTAGCTCACGATTTTCCAAGTGATTTTTTGGTTATTTTTTTATACAATAAAAATGCCAAATGCAAAATGCGATTGAATTAAGTCAATATGAAAACACACAACTAGCCAAATTAGTTTCAATATGAAACTAATTCAAATTAACTTAGTTATGTTTTTCCTAAAAACCTAATTCAATGATGGATGCAAAATGTATTTTTTTTAGAATTTTTGGATTTAAGACACGATAATGAAAATGCAAAGTTTTTAGGGGTTTTTATGCAATTTTTCGTGCAAACAGAGTGCAAAAAATATGAAATTTTTATTGAAAGTGAAATGTGATGACTAACCTATTTTGTTATTTTCTAACAATATATGAATTTTTTATTATTTTTTACAGCAAATAAAGTGATTGTATCCTCTAAATCAATTTACCCCGAAGCAAAAGTATCCCAAGTAGATATTTTAATTAGCAATAGAGGAGAGTTGTAATTTCACAAAAATAGTATTTGTGGATTTAATTAAAAATCATTTACTGAAATCGATAAATAATTTATTTTACGCAAAAGACATATCCATTTGATGAAACTTGGGTAGTAGTTAAAGAATATTCATACGAATCATCTCTAATTTTTTTTACAATTTTGGAGCAATATTTAATCAAATATGAATTAAAGACCATGAAATGGGTAAAATATCTAATTTTTTACCAAACTAATTTTAACTAATTACCCAACGCTCATAAAAATTCAAATAAATAAACACATGATAGAGAATTAATGGATCTTCAATATGCTATTTTTGATTAAAAGAAACGATGCAATATTAGTGTCCAAATTAAATCTTAAACATAGGGAAGTTAGTGCAATTACAGAATTAAGATAAACAAATAAAAATGCTTACAGGGGTACGTTTGCAAGTAATTAAATGTGAAGAGAAAAACTGCACTTTGCTCAAAATAATAAAAAAAACAAAGAAATCGACATGCATCCAAATGCCCCCACCCCCACGCACTCTAGGGTAAGGGGGAGGCGCACGGCGTAGCTGGTGGGCGACAGCGAGCTGACGGTGGAGGGGGCACAAGGCAGAGCACCATGCACGGGCGGCTGGCGGAGGAGCTTTACTGGGCGGAGCGGTCGCCCGGCAGAACCGCACGCGGCTATGGCGTGGAGGCGGCCGCGGTTGTGGATGGCAGCGGGGTGCAGCAACTGCGTAGATGTGAAGTGTGGCGGTGTGCGTTGGGCGCGGCAGTGACGAGTGGCCGTGGGGGGGCAGCGCCCCTACAAATGGAGGTGGCACACGCGCGCGGGTGAACGTCACGCGGAGGAGGAAGTTGCTGGAGCAGTGGGGCTGCCGCGGGGGGTACATGGAGGACGCGCGGCTGGATAGGGTGGAGGTTGCGGGGGAGTTGCAGCAGAGGAAGAAGGGGGCGCGGTCGCGCGTCGTTGCTGGAAAGGGCGAAGGCCACGGGTAGGAGCGGAATAGCGGCCGTGCGGTTGGGCTGTTGGCAGCGGGCACGCCCGCGGCAGATGGTGTGTGGGCGGTGAGAAGAGGGCGCATGAGCAATAGCTGGGCGGGCCTGGCTGCTATAGGGTGTCGCAGAGTAGGACGAACAGGGGGGAGGGCAGCGGCGGCTGCTTCTTCCCCATGGCTACCGCAGTAATTTTTCCTTTTTTTATGTAATAATTTTTCCCAAATTTTTTGTAAGCAGAAAAAAATGAAATAAAATAGCAATGATGGATGATGAATGATTGTGATGTGGTGATTGTGAATTTCAGTGTATAATAGAACATTGAAAGTGAAGAAATGTCAAAAATAAAATTATGAAAGAGTAGATTCTTACCTGTATTTGTCGGATTGTGGAGTAGAATGCTGAAACTCCGGTCGTCGCCTCAAAGTGGTGCATGACGACGAAACACCACGAAGCTTGGCTGCTCCATCAAGTAGATGAGAAGCTAGACAAAGGGGACCTTGTGGATCTTTCCTGAAAGGTTGTCGTCATTCAACTTGTCTACTTCAGTTGTCACATGGAAGTTAAAAGGGCTAGACCTCTCTTCCTGTGAATTGACGGATGATGAAAAATGAGGGAGGAGAAAAGAATAAAAAGGGGATGAGCGAGTTAGAAAAGAAGTGGATAAAATGGAGGAATGGTGGAGGAAGTGGAGACTTCGAGTGGGGAACAAGTGAAGGGAGAAGAAGTAAAAGGGGAAAATAAAAATAAATAAATAAATAAAATAAGTAGGCTACTAAAAATAAAGAAGAGAAAATAAATAAAAGAAAATAGTAAATAAATAAATATAATTAAATAATTAAATAATTAAATAATTAAATAATTAATAAAATAAAATAAAATAAAATACAATACAAAATAAATAAATAAATAGGGTGACACGTGACGTCTCCAGGAGATGCCATGTGTCGTACATAAAAAAATCAAAAAATAAATGTAAAGAAAATAAAAAAGAAATAACAAAGGATATCAAATCAAAAAGTGGTCAACACAAAGTTGCTCGTCTTGATGAGATCTACAACTTTCATGAAGCACCCAAAATCAAATAAGACATATGTACAAAGTATATTTTTGGGTGATATCTTATAGGTATAAAATACCGTATTTTTATAATTTGTAATTTTTTTGTTATATTTAATTCAGAGAAAAATCAAAATAAAGTTAGAGAAAATATGAAAGGAATATTCACAACTTTATCTATTTTTGGATTTTTACTACTTAAGAAAATAAAAGATAAAAATGAAGGGTATTCTGGTCAATATGTACAATATACAATAGGAGCCCAAAACCCAAGTTTCACATATGAACTCCAATTTTTATGAAATTAATCTTGTTTTGAAGGTCTTCGAATGTATATTACTTTAAAAGTGAGCATACCTAAATCGAACAATGTATGAGAGAGATATGCACATTTTAAGGTTCTTATTCTCAAACTTGGATTTGGGTTTTATTGGACAATTTAACAATTTAGTATTTTTTTGATATTTTTCCTTTATTAGTGTTAGTAATATATACACTATAGATTTGATTTTATTGGATTTGAGTTATAAAATATATACAAATAGGTGATTTTAGCTAATATACAGGTGAATATTTACAAGGAAATTTGGCTCATTATTTAATGCAAATATGAATGTTAAAATGCAAATATTATTTACACATGCATGAATGCTAATTATGCCATTTAAGTGATGAGATGCAGGTAATTACTCGGGAACAAAGCTTTATTTTCAACTTTTAGAGTGATGAATCACGGATTCATCAACCCCTTATACTTGAACCTTGCTCGTCCCTGAGCAACTAAAATGAAATGCAAAGTGAAATGAAATTGGGTTACATACCAAGGTCATGAACAAAAGGTGAAAATGGAACTCGACTCGACCTTTGGATTAATAATGTGGCAGAACCTTATTAGGATCTAAATTTAAGATCTAACAGCCTTCAAGTTCCACAAGTCTTTTATTCAAGACGCCCAATAGTAAGGTCAGAACAAATCCTCATGCGCAAATTATGATGACTATGGATCTTACTTGTACTATGTAAGTGAAATATAGCTCTCCACATCAGAAATGATAAAGAACCAGCCTCCTATAACAAGGTAACTCTAATTCCATGGTCCAGTGACTCTTTCCTCGAGGAGCGGGATATTCCCTTCTGAGTTCAAGTGCAACCGGCTCAAGAAGAGGGGGCGGAGAGAATAATGGACGGCGGCTAGTGTAGCTACCTATCCTAGGATGCTTGACCAGTGTAGCCAAGTCATCCAGCTGTAAGCTTTGAAGCTCTTCTTATTTTTTTATACTTGTATATACACTTTAGCAGGCATTTTACTTTTCAAACAGGCTTGTCCACTTTTGGAGAATCTGCATTTTTTTCTTCTCTTTTTTTTGACATATATACAAGGTGCAGCATGTACATAAGGAGTTTTTCTCCTTGAGCCAGTAGAATATCCCTCTTTTGAAGCATTATTGCAACCCACAACATCTCATCCTTAGACGTCAACACCACTAGACTAGGTTGAGATGCACTACCCTCCTAGAGGAGGAAAGATGTTTCCACCGTGTGCTACTCCAAGCCAAAGGATTCTACCTCCTCACTACCTCATCAATGAAGAGCTATGTGCATGGTGTTTGTCCAAGATAGGTCAATGTCTAAGATAATCGTGCGTGTGTACGAAATATTCTACTTAGACCAATCAAGATGACATGTGAACATAGATTTGTGGACTCAAAGAATTAAGTCACTCGACCTGAAAAATCTTAACTCCAATTCCTATAAGGTTCCTCCGAAATTAGGTTGATTAAGGTCAAATCAAATTCATCCTTGACATCTATTCATAACTTGGTTCAGAACCCACTAACTTTTCACTTTACATATGCTAGATATGCATATGAGATGTAAATGACATGCTATAACGATGAATGACATGCAAGAGTTTTTTTTTGAAATGCGAGGATGATATGCAAGAGTAAATAAAAAGCATCTTTATTATATTTTTTTCAAAAATACGGTATACCTTCTATTTTACAATAAATTTTGCAATAGTTTTATTTACACAAGAGTTTTACAACTTGTTACACAACTATTATACAGATTATACAACATACATACAATGTAAGTATACGTGCATTAAAAAATTACCCACCCCGTAATTATTGCATAATATCCACAAAAATACGTGAAAGTGTGAGCTATGGGTAAAGTATATATGTAATATATACATGTCCCCCTATACTTAGCGTGTGTTATGTCTTCAGAGCACGAAAAGCGAGGAAAAAGACATAGCTCGCGCTAAGCATAGGAGTGCTAAAATAACAAATAGTATAGAAGGTGCTCTGCCCCCCTATATTTAGGCTCTAGCAGCCTAAGTGTAGAAGAAGAAAAAAATATGGGGCAAATGATGTCAAGAGGAGAAATGGATGAATAACTATAAAGGACGATCATCGGTCCACCATATACTTAGGCTCTGGTCAACCTAAGTATAGGACAAGAGTGGGTATGAGAATCGATGAGATCTAGAGAATGTACAGAGAATAACGAAGAGACTCGATCACTCTCCCCACATAATTAGGAATTGGTCATCCTAAGTATAGCAATAAAATGAAATGATATAGAGCCGGAGCGAGTGATTCGAATCACTGGGAAGGGATGGAAAGAAAATATATACGAGGAGGAGTGAGAATATACAAGGATCAAGATGGTTTGTGACGAACCTTCTTGCGGGAGCGAGGAGGTGGGTAATATACATTTGTGTCGTTGTCAGAATCGTCCTCATATGAATAATAGTGAGGTGTAAGGATCGTCCAACGAGGGGTCGACACACAGCTGCTTGCTTAGACACGGCTTAAGAATAACCGAACTGAGTTTACTCATATAAATCACCTCATCCGGACCTAATGAGGATTTCTCAGAAAATTCCTTCTCCGGTGTGTTGAAGGAAACTTTCTTGGTCGATTTTCTAAAATCTGAATCATTGAGAGGGAGTGGAGAGCGACGCGCCTTGAGGGGTTTGGGGGAACTCCTCGAGGAATCATTTCTCGACTTCCTCTCACTAGATAACCGGATAGAGGATGGAGCAACCCTATTTTTGTATGGGGTCAATTTAGTTTTGTTTCCTCCTTTAAAGGTCCGGGATACGGTCCGGTGCTGATCATAGGTTCCTCATCAGACGAGTCACCATATAGATTATAATATTCCTAAAGGATCAGCACACGTCTCAGAGTGGTGCTAGTGATCTCAGTTGGCTTGACATGAATGGGCTCTTCTGTCGGATCATCCAAATGGTCAAGGCAAACAG
Source organism: Ottelia alismoides (assembly GCA_037367405.1). NCBI lineage: Eukaryota > Viridiplantae > Streptophyta > Magnoliopsida > Alismatales > Hydrocharitaceae > Ottelia > Ottelia alismoides. The sequence goes on along the minus strand of JAZKJV010000440.1, from coordinate 380,841 downwards.
CAAAAGTCGTGTCTGATTCAATGATTGCTTCGGGTCGTGAGTCCTCCTTAGAAGCTGTCACGGTGGTAGTGCAAGCAGTTGGTGAAGTGGAGGTGTAGGAGTCTCTGAACCAAGGATCGTCCAGACAATCGGTATCTCATGTGTAGTAGATAGACGGGACTCATCTATCTCTCAGTGGTAACGACTAGCTGTGGATATGCGGGTCACCTTACAGTAAAGTGTATCAAAGAATGGGTGAGGTAGGAGTGCTCCCAATGTTGTAAAATCAATCTCCCGAGTCTCGCAATCTATAGTCGCCTTAGCCAAGGCTAAGAACAGATTCCCAAGAATAATAGGAGATTGGATAAATTCTCCTCGGTGCTCAATGTCAATGATCATGAAGTCCACCTGGACTAGAGCACCTTGGAAAGTGATGATGACTGAAATGATTCCTCTCGCCCATTTTATGGATCGATCAGGTAGTTGAACGATCACTCGGGACTTCTTAAGTGATCCGAATTTGAGCTTCTCAAACACGGGGGTCGGGAGGATATTTATTGATGAGTCATCGTCAATTCTCGCATGGGTAAAAATGGTGTCTTTGATTTCACACTCAACTCAAGGCAACTGATTCACTCAGCGGCTCTTGGTCTTTCTCCCCATCACTAAGGAGGTGTCCATAGACATTATGTGTCTCTCAGTCCTTGTTCTGTTATTTCCCGTCCTCTTAGGTATTAATTTACTTCTCACAAATCTTTTGAGGTCAGGGAAGTGATCTATGGCTTTTATTAAGGGAAGATTAAAATCAATTCTCCGTCGAGTGCTTCCCTTAGGGCAAGATTCAGTTTTTTAAAGTTTTTTTTTCATTTTCCTTTTTTATGAGATTTTCTGGTTTTCAATTTTTTTGTCTTTTGATATTTTCAATTTTTTGTTGTCTTTGATGGGCGAATGGTCAGACTCTGGATTGGAAGGCAAGTGGTTAGTAGAAGAGGAAGGTAGAAGTGACTCCAGTTGTACAGAGTGTGTGGGTTCCCTAATGTCTGCTCGATTTTCAATATCAAATATACTCATGGTGGTCTCCATTTCCATACACAAGCTGGCAGTAATTGAGTTCAATATGTTTGATACATATCTCAACTTGGACCAAATGATTCGTTTTTCTGGATAAGCCTAGAAATGTCATCCTCCAAAAAGTTCTCATGACAGATCGTGGAAGAGTTCTACTCAATTGGAGGATACTGCTGAGATATTAGGATCTCATACTCAACATACCTAGACTGTGGCATGTAATGCTGGGTCGAGTATGGACCATCCGAATGGCAAATATTGGTCGAAGCCTCATATGATGGAGTCAATAAAGAGGGGGTTCCTATATTGAATCCATGAGTCCGATCTTGTGAATGTGTAGGCTCATGTGTGATATGAAGGTTGGTCAATGTAGGCTTGATTACAAGGGTCAATCAACCTAGGAAGATCATAAGGTGTATGCCTTTCCATTCGGTATGTTCTATTGACCATGTTATGCTCTAAGGTCAAGTCGGGATGTGTGATAACTGGGGTTAAGCGAGGGTCTAAGTATCTCACACAAGGCGGAGACACGAGTCGCTGCGGCGACCGCTCGACAAATCCCTAATTAATCAACAATGAACCCATAATATAAATATCAAGCAATGAAAAATAAAGTGGAGTCAAATTTATTTTTAACTCTACATAAATAATGTATATGTGTAAGTATGTAGAGAGTTCGAACACAGGGAGCAAGGCAGGATAGATCTATGCAATGATGCACAAAATGTGAATGTGATGTGTTGTCTACACTATGCAAATATTTTTGTGGGTTTTTAATTTTATATTTTTTATTTTGTTTTTAATTTTATATTTTTGTATTTTGGTTTTTTATTTTCTGATTTTATATTTGCTTTTTATATGTTATATTTTTTGTTTTTTATAAATATAATATATAAAAAGGTAAGAAAGAGAGATAGAGTATATATAAAAATGGGTAAGAATGCTCAAAAATCAGGAAAAGGTTGGTCTTTTTATGATTTTATACTGTTTTTGTGGTTTTGGGGGATTTTTCTCAATATTTTTGGAATTTTTAAAAGTGGAAATACAAGAAAACAGTGAGCAAGGGTTCTGGCCGAAATTAAAATGGGAATGAAAAATATCAAATAGTAACAAAATTTTCCCAAATTAATTTTAAACTAAATATAATAAAATAAGTAAACTACAGAAACTGAGTTTATATTTTTAGGATTTTTTTAGATTTTTATGAAGTTTTTAGGAGTTTTCTAATTTTTAAGGTTTTTGTTTTGAAATTTTTAGTGGTTTTTGGACTGACATTAGAATAGGATAAGAAAAGCAAGATATATTTTTTTGGAATTTTTCAAAACATTATTATAATTTTTTGGTATTTTAATGCAGACAGTAGCTATAATGCGCATTTTTTATTTTTAATAAATGCTAAAATGTAATAAAAATGCAATGCAAAAATATGGCGTGAAAGTGTGATGAAACAAGAGCCTAAATTAATTTTTGTGGAATTTTTCGACTTAAAATGATTCACTAAATAAATAAGACAAGCACACAAAAATACTAAGCCTAGCAAGGGTAGAAGTGTAAATATGCAAACATCCATGGGCTAAGCTGAAATTTTCACGCAAAATTTATAACTAAATGTCACATTTAATAGACTAAATACAAAATACAAGACCCGCAGGGATATCCCTGTAAATTACCCACCAAGGAGCGTGACTAGCACGCGTCTGGGAGGGACCTAGGTGTAATTTCCAAAAACCTGAGGGTTTCAATGCAAATATTCCAAAACTTTTACACGTAATACAAAAGTTATTGGACCTGGATGAAATATTAAAACCCTTAAGGGGTCCTGTGCAAAATGCCCTTCACCTCGCTACTGGTCACGTGAGGTGACGTGGCCAGGACCTACTTGCAAAAATGGAAAGTTCAGGGGCCTAGGTTTAAGTTTTACAAAACCTTTTGAATTACAGAGAAATGTTTAGAGACTAAATAGAAATACAAAAATACGGGGGGTAAAGTTTGCAAAATACCCCCCCCCCCCGCGCGCGCGCGATCCGACGGTGGACGCGTCTTCACTAATACACGTGGTAGCGATCCAACGGCTCGTACCCCTTCGCGTTGTGCGGCTGGGATTAGATCTCCCTCGGATGATCTGACGGTTGATGCGCGAGGAGATCGGACGGTGGCTGTGCAACCTGGAGACGCGGCTCGATCCGACGGCTGGGAGCAGCGGAGGACGAACGGGGAAGAACGCCGGCGAGGCGAACTTCCCCGAAGCTGATCTCCGAGCTCCGGTGGCTTTTGAGCTTCAAAATAGGGTTGCGGCCTCCTGGAAGCGTCCTTTAGCTACTGGTGGGCCCAAAAAGCCTCGGCGGTGGTCGAGGTTCACTGGAGATGCTGGCGGAGCTGGGAGAGCTCGAGCGGCTCCGGCGAAGCGCAAAATGGCCCCCAGGCGTGCGATAGAGTCCAAGCACCTGCAAAACAAAGTGAGAGGACCCAGGGCAAACTGCCTGGGTCCTGCGGAAGCCAAAAGGTGGCGCGAAGCGGTGGGTGGGAGTTCGGCCGGAGGAGCGCTCCGGCGAGGTGGATGGTTTTGATGATTCGATGGATGCAAATGAAAGATTTTTGAGGGCTTTGAAACCTAAGGCTACGGGGAATAAAATGCAAGAAAAATAGAGGGGAATAGTGGCAGCCTCGACGGTGTAGACCGGAGGGAAGTACCTCAACGCCGGCGGTGGTGGCGGAGGTTGTGGAAGCCGCCTTGAGCCTTGATCGACCCGCTTGAGACTCGCTGAAGGGAGTTGTCACCTCCCTGGATCGATTAGGTACGAAAGGGGAGCTTGGCTATGGAAATGAGGGGTTCAAATTCGGATCGAAAGTCGGGTCTCCATTATATTTGGTTTGACCCTGCGACTGGGGTGGTCCAAAGACCAAGGATTATTTGGTGAATCGTCGCTCCATTCTCCAAGGAAACGTATAGGGGTGAAAGACAACATATCGAGGAACAAAAGTCAAGAAGGAGCTATCATGGAAGGGTGAAAGATCAGGACTCGAAAAATCGTCAAAGATGACGAAAAATGAGGTTTCTGACAAGTTACCAGGGCTAGGACAGCTAGTTGACCAAGGTCAACCTTGACTCTCCCCTGATTCGTCCACGTGGACCAATCAGGAAAAATCCCTGGAAAAAGATTTATTAATTCAATTAAAAATAGAAAATGAATGAATTAAATTTTAGTTATTAAATAAAAAATGTTTGTTATTTTATAAAGTATTTTATGGTGATTTTTAATTATTTTTATGAAGTATAATTTTATAAGTTTCCTTTTATGCCTTTTATAGGTACATATACCTATATATTTTATTGTTTTATTTATTTTGTAATTTTAATTTATTTATTTTTGTGTATTGTTTTATAAATTTATAAAATACTTTTATACACTTAATTATATTTTTATTTTATTTTTCTGATATAATTTGTACACTTAAGAAAATACAAGTGATATTTGTACATGTATAGATATAGGTATTATACCTATGTATAGTATATACAAGTGTTTTTATTTTGATTTTTCTTTTATGTTTTTATTCTGATTTAAATATTCAAATATAATATACGTAATATTCACAATGTTATAAAAATATAAAAATACAAAAATAATGAATAAATAATAAAATGAATATTTTAATCTATACAAGTATACAAGTAGGGTCCAAAACTCAACTTTCAAACCGTAACTCCGAAAAATACAAAACCACCTCCATTAAATAGATTATTTTAAGCTATATACAATTAAGTGAGTTTGGTAATTTCGAGTTTTTATTTTCAAGATACGGGTCTGGGAAGTTGGAGTTTTAGAATCTTATTCAGACCATAACTTTTTATCTGCACATTATTTTTCAGTGAAATCAATTTTGTAATTTTCTTTATTTAATTATATACAACTTTCATTTATAAAGTTTCTTTATTTGAGGTATAAAAAGTGGAACCAAAATAGGTCCCAAAATGGATAAATAATAAATGAAATGAATAGATATTTATACTGTATTTTTACCCTTATCTCCCCGTACTTTATTCCTTGTCGACCTATTCATCAAGATGCCTAGGTCTCGGGGTTTCGGGTCATAAAATATTTACAATATTTTATTCTTTTTCTTTTCTTTTATTTATTCTATAATTTTGGCTTTAATTACTGTATTTTATACAGCATTTACATGCACATGCATGAATGCTAAGATGATAGATTTAACGCTATTTACACGCATTTACTAGGGTTTTTGAGACCAAAATGATAGAATAAAGATGATGAAATGAGGATTCATCAATGTGTATATGTAAATTGTTGTCCGGTCCCTACTTTAGGTGAGAATGAAGTATGTGGGGCAATATAATCTACTAATCTATCTCAGCAGTGGCTTGTTCTTCATTCAGTTCAATGATTCCAGCAAGCTCTTGAGAATAAGGACATTTAGCCCAAGATGGAAGTGGATCCAGAGTGTTAGAATATGGAATAGGTGAGAAATGTAAAGAAGTGGGAAAGTCATTCGAATGTCTGACTTCATAATCAAGGTGAGATGGAGAGAAGAAGGTGGATGTGGAGAAACCATCTCGAAGAGAAGGTGCATGGAGGAGGAAGATGATGAAGATGGTCGGTGCGGAAATTGATGAGATGACATCTTCGATAAGGAATAAGAGTGGCTTGATGTGAAAACGTGCAAATAAACAGAACGAGAACACACACAAACAGACATTAAGACAGATGCAAGAGCAAACCTTGAGTTCACACTCAACATGGTGAAGGACCCAAAGCCATGTCTGATTAATCTGGTTGATTTTTAAGTGTGATTTTCAAGCAAATTAGTAAGGATTACGTGATGGCCTAAAGGAAAGTCAGCTCAATGCCAGATGCGTCTCTCCTTTTTAACATATCTCCTAAGATACCAACGCCCTTCCTCTCTTATCTCCTATCACTAGCTTACTCCGTTAATGCTTGTCACTTCGCCCCATAGGTTACTAAGCAACTTATCGCATCGCACCGCTACTTTACACCTGTATACTTGCCGAAGCAAGCGGAGCCTACTTGGTGCTGGTCAGTTGAACTTAGAATACTTCAGCCTGTGATATTCACTAAGAGCGGGGTACGTTGATATGGAAGGCGGGGATTTGGGTTTCTATCTTAGGGTGCACTCACACATGCTATGTACCCTTACTCAGCCTGAAATCAAGGTCGGGGTTACTCTCCCGCAAAAAGGGGTTAATTTTAGTCAGTTTTTAGTCCAATTCAATTAGTAGTCTCGATTTTAGAGATTAGTTTTCACTGTAATTAATCCACACAAGCAATCACATCTATCATCCAGTCCCAATTCCTTTATCCTAGGTTAGAGAAAACGAGAGAGTGAATCGGAAAAAGCTGATGCAATCAAGAAAATGATTATGAATGCTTGAGTAAGAAGACTTATAGTACCTCCAGCTATCTAAAATGCAGGATGCAACACTGAATTAAAATTTTACACTATATGGAATGCAAGCGAGAAACAGTTCCTAGACATGCATGATCCATTAGCAAGTGATGAACAAATTAATTTGGACTAATAGATCTGCAGTCTACGTGTGTCTCGTTAAATGTGTTGTGTGGTTCTATAAAGTATGAGCACAAGTAAAAAAAATTTACTCTAAGAGCCGCGAGTGCATGTCCTAGTCTACGTCGATCAACCACACAAAACATAGAGTCTTTTTATTTCGATTACACACATGAGAACCCAAATGGGAATCTCTTCAAATATACAATTGTTACAAGTTAACGAAAATTAAAATATGTCTTCAAAGATCTCTTTGATGTCTGAACAGTCAGCTCACCCCACAAATCGTCGGCCTCTTATGCACTTCTAGATGTGTCGACTTCAAGAAATCTGCTCCAAGTCCATCGAGCCCTCGCACAAAAAGATAAAAATTATGTCAAAGAGAGCCAGAGAAAAAATAAGAAAACAAATAATTTGGAAAATGGAATAATTAAAAGAGGGTTCGGAGGTTAGACTACTTGAATGAACGGAAAACCTAAATCTAATTTTCTAAAATGATCCTAAGTTGTTTACCTCCCCGACAACGGCGTTATTTGACTGGACCCGTGAATTGCCCTTTTAATTAAATGTGTGCCGAAATTGTTGTAGTCGGGCAATCAGGAATGATAAAAAATTAACCACACAAATCGATGAATAAATGAATTAATTGATATGTGGTTTTATGTATTTTTTACCTGAGCAAGCCCTAGGCCCGACTCAAGGAGGAAAAAGAAACAACTTCGGATCAAGTTAAAGAAATTAGCTCACGGTTTTCAAAGTGGAATTTTTTTGGTAATTTTCTATATAATAAAAATGCCAAATGCAATTGAATTAAGTCAATATGAAAATACACAAATTAGCTAAATTAGTTTTAATGTGAAATTAATTCAAATTAGCCAAGTTATATTTTTTCCGAAAATTCTAATTTAATGATGAATGCAAAATGTATTTTTTGAAATTTTTAGATTTAAGACACGACAATGAAAAATGCAAAGTTTTTAGGGGTTTTTATGTAATTTTTTGTGCAAACAGAGTGCAAAAATTATGAAATTTTTATTGGAAGTGAAATATGATGAAGTGAAGCTATTTTGAAATTTTCTGACAATATATGATTTTTTAAATGATTTTTTACCGACAATAGAGTGACTGTGAGTATTTAATTTCTAATAAATCCAGCAAATCAATTTATCCCGAAGCAAAATTATCCTAGGTAGATATTTTAATTAGCAATACAAGAGAGTTGTAATTTTGCAAAAATAATATTTATGTATTTAATTAAAAACCATTTACTGAAATCACTAAATAATTTATTTTACGCAAAGTACATGTCCATTTCTGATGAAACTTGGATAATAGTTAAAGAACATTCATGTGCATCATCTCTAATTTTTTTACAATTTTTTGAGAAATATTTAATAATATATGAATCACAATCCACGAAAATGGGTAAAATATCTATTTTTTATCAAACTAATTTTAATTAATTATCCAATCCTCATAAAAATTTGAATAAATAAATACATGACAGAGAATTAATCGATCTTCAATATGCTTGTTTTAATTAAAAGAAATGATGCAATATTAGTGTCCAAATTAAATCTTAAACATTGGGATGTCGGTGGGCGGCTTTCGGACTGACGGTGGAGGGGGCACGAGGCGGAGCGCCGCACACAGGCAGGCGGTGGAGAAGCTTTACTAGGCGGAGCGATTGTCCGGCGGAGGCATACACGGTTGTGGCGTGGAGGCAGTCACGGTTGTGGATGGCAACGGAGTGCGGCACATGCACAGATGTGAAGCACGACAGCGACGAGTGGCCGTGTGGGGCAGCGCTGCTACAGATCGCGGTGGTGCACGCGTGCAGGTGAACGACGTGCAGAGGAGGAAGCTGCTGGAGCGACGCGGGCTGCTGCAGGTGGTCGCGGAGGACGCGCGACGCGTATGGGATTCGTGCGGCTGGACAAGGCAGAGGCCATGGGGGAGTTGCAACAGAGGAAGAAGGGGCTCGATCGCGCATCCCTGCTAGAAAGGCGGAGGCTGCAGCTAGGAGCAGAATTGCAGTCGCACGGTTGGGTTGTTGGCGGCGAGCATGCCCGCGACAGATCGTGTGTGGGCAGTGAGAGGAGAGCGCAGGAGCTGTAATGGGGCAGGTCTGGCTACTGTAGGGCGTCGCGGATGAGGACGACCAGGGGGAGGCAGTGGCAGATGCTTCTTCCCTAAGGCCCTGTTTGGTAGGAGGATAAGCCTTGGAATAAGGGGACAATTCTCCTCCCGACACGATTCCCAGTGGTACGACTATTACCCATTATTCCATCTTATTTCACTCTTACTCCTATATTTATCACACCTTACCTGCCTTTATTTCACCTTATTCTCCTTATTCCTATCCTCCATCCGAACAAAGAATAGACCCTTATTCTCCTTATTCCCCATTCCTGCTTATTCCCGAACCGAACGGACAGGCTGCCGTTGTTGTTTTTTTCGCAATTTTTTATGTAATATTTTTTCTGAATTTTTCGTAAGAAAAAATAAAAACAAAATAAAGTAACAACGATGGATGATGAATGATTATGATGTGGTGATTGTGAATTTTGGTGTATAATAGAATAATGAAAGTGAAGAAATGACAAAAACAAAATTATGAAAGAGAATATTCTTACCTATGTTCGTCGGATTGTGGAGCAAAATGCTGAAACTCCAATTGTCGCCTCGAAGTGGTGCTTGACGAAGAAACACCACGAAGCTTGGCTGCTTGGTCAAGTAGATGAGCAGTTGCACAAGGGGACCTTGTGGATATCGCCTGAAAGGTTGTCGTTTCTCAACTTTTCTCCTTCAGCTGTCACCTGGAGGTTAAAGGGGCTCGACCTCTCTTCTCTCGAATCGGTGGATGATGAAAAATGAGTGAGGACAAGAGAATAAATAGGAGGAGGGAGTTAGAAAAGAAGCGGAGAAAACGGAGGAATGGTGGAGGAAGTGGTGAATTGGAGTGGAGAACAAGTCAAGGGTGAAAAGTAAAAGGGGGAAAATAAAATAAATAAAATAAATAAAATAAGTAGGCTACTAAAAATAAAGAAGATAAAATAAATAAAAGAAATAGTAAATAAATATGAATAATTAATTAATTAAAATTAAAATAAATAATAAAATAAAATAAAATAAAATATGAAATAAATATATAAATAAAATAAGGTGACACGTGGCGGCTCCAGGAGCTTCCACGTGTCGTTCCTAGAAAAATCAAAAATTAAATGTAAAGAAAATAAAAAAGAAATAACAAAAGGGGTTAAATCAAAAAGTGATCAACACAAAAGTTGCTCTTCTCTGTGAGATCTACAGCTTTTGTTAAGGATCAAAAATCAAAATAAGCCATATGTACCAAGTATATTTTTGAGTGGTATCTTATAGGTATAAAATACCGTATTTTTTTACATTTTTTTATTTTAAATTTAGAGAAAAATCAAAATAAAATTAGAGAAAATATGAAAGGAATATTTACAACTTTATGTATTTTTTTGATTTTTACTAATTAAGAAAATAAAAAGATAAAAATAAAGGGTATTTTGATCAATATGTACAATATATAATGAGAGCCCAAAACCCAAGTTTCACATATGAACTCCGATTTTTATGAAATTAGTCTTGTTTTGAAGATCTTTGCATGTATATTACTTTAAAAGTGAGTAGACCTAAATCGAACATTGTATGAGAGAGATATGCACGTTTTAAGGTTCTTATTCTCAAACTTGGATTTGGGTTTTATTAGATAATTTTATAATTTAGTATTTTTTTGATATTTTTCCTTTATTAGTGCTACTAATATATACACTATAGATTTGATTTTATTAGATTTTGAGTTAATATAAAATACATACTAATAGGTGATTTTAGCTAATATACATGTGAATATTTATAAGTAAATTTGGCTCCTTATTTAATGCAAATATGAATGCTAAAATGCAGATATTATTTACACGGAATGCTAGTTATGCAATATAAGTGATGAAATGATGTAAATTACTCAGAACAAAGATCTATTTTCAACTTTTAAAGTGATGAATCACATATTCATCATTAATGGCTCTAATTAAACCATTACTTGTTCATTTAATTGAGAACTTTATGTTGTGGTTAATCCATTGAATGAAAATTGCATTCCCTTGATTGATTTCTAATGATTAGGCATCGAATGGACTATCTACTTAATTAAGTACATGAAATGATAACTTAGTCTAGAGCATAAAAATGATTATTGATGTAGATAAATTGCTTGCTCAAATTAAGATACACTAGTTGGAATTAATTCAAGGGCTTTAGTTGTGATGTAGATCATTTAGTGTTTAGTGAGTTGTATTGCATTTATAGATTTTTTTTTGCATTATGTTGTGTTCTCTTAATCTTACTTGCATTGAAAACCAATAAAAACTCCATGCATCCAGTTGTATTGTGTATGTTGAGCTATTTACACTATTAATCATTTAGCTTAGATTATTTGAAACCTAATTAAATAGACTAATCGCTCGTGTCCTTGTGTTAGACCATGGACGTATCCAATATAAATCAAGCCCCCTTCTCTTTGCTGAGATTTATTCATCATGGTTTTTTTGATTTCTTAATCAGTTGTGTTACAACAAATGATTATTAGAATAGTCGATTAGTGCTTCGTCATTATCCATGGTGGATATTTGATTTTGATACCTTTTCTACGATCGTTATCTTACATTAATTTTCACCATGGATATATCGTCAGTGGATATAGGTTTAAGGTGAAAATGAATGATGATCGTTTGAATGGTGTTTATGTCAAAAGTTCTTTGAAATGGAGATGTGATAGATACTATGGCATCATAAAGGAGATCATTGAAATGTCAATTGATCATGATTGCCGCATTGTATTGTTCATATGTGATTGCTTTGATGTTTTTAGCGAGGTTGCTTTTAAGTTGGAACTTCAGCATGGTTATATCAGCCTTAATAAAAGATGAATAATCCTACATAATAATGAGCACTTTGTCCTTACTTTTCAAGTTGATCGGGTTTTTTACTTCATAATAACAAATATCGTGAATGATTTAATCTAATTAAAATCGTTCCTCCTGGTCGCTATGATATTGAAAGTGGGAAAATGGCAATACCGTAGAAGAGTTCGCTTATCAAAATGTTAATGAATAATTGTAAGTTTTTATTTTTTAAAAATTGATTCACAAACCGTTATTTTGTTATGATTTCCAAAACGATTAACTATAGTATCTTAAGTCTCAAATTTTTTGGATATGGTTTGAACACATTTTACAACTTGTTGACATCCTTTGGAGGAGAAGAGGATGAACCTACGTGACGACAAGAGGTTTGAGACAGAGTATTTGGTCGAGGGTATTGGTGATGATGATGATGATCTCGCTGGGGTTGTTGATGTTGTGAATATGGGTATTCATCATGATGAGGCAGAGTGGAGCAATATGATTGCATTGTATGAATGTATTTTGTTCTTTCTTTTACTTTCATTTTAAGGATTTATATTTTCATTTAGGGAAGACGTGTCCTAGACAAGTATTGACTATTTATGAATCTTAGAGATGGCTGCCTTACAGGGAGAGGATAAGGATGCAAGTCACTGTTAGAGGATAGGTGTATAATTGTCCTCAATTCACCAATCGTTTGGGGATGCAAGTCTGAACGCACGTCCACCTTGTATATTATAGACTAGATGATGACATGGGATTTTCAAGTGGATCAGAAAATGTATCCTCATGGAGTGCGAAGATAGAGTGTCGTTGAGATGACCTGCAAGAAACCCCAAAGTCCATCAATAAGTATCCGCAATGTAAAAATAAATAGTGAATAGACAAAAATGTGAGGCATAATTTATTATACTCTACAAACAAAAATGCATAGCATGTAAGCATGTAGAGGTCGAACCAAAGAGAGCAAGCTAGGTAGCCTATGATTATTGTGAATCAATGTGTATTATGTACATACTTGTCTTTAAGTCTTTTATGTGGGTTTTATTTTTGATTTTTTAAAAATTAAATTATTAATAAATATTGTTAATTTAATAATGATAATAACAATAAGATGTGTTATATTAATATATGTGTGTGTAGGTAGAGATATAAAAGACAATCAAATACACAAAAGGTACATATATCTAGTTTTTTTATATTTTTAAAGTTGTTAATTTTTAGTTTCTTTCAATTTTTGGAGAATAATATAAGAATATATTTGTATAGAATATATTAGCACCTAATATAAGCATAAAGATAATATATAAACACATAGGTAGTATATAGTGTATATATATATAAACAGTCCAAGAATTCGGGAAAAGTATTTTTTAGGTTCTATGTTTTTCTAATGTTTTTGTGGTTTTTCTAGAATTTCTGTGAATCTTTAGGTATTTCTAAAATAAAAAACAACCTAAAACATGGGTTAAGTAAATATGTTGAATTGATTTGAAGGAAAAAAATAACAAAAGGTGTCAAAAATTCTTTAAATCAATTTTAGTACATAAGTAATAGTATAAAGAAAATTTGGGGGTAAAAACAATTATTTTTGGAATTTTTGGGGATTTTTCCTATTTTTTACTAGATTATGGAGTTTTTTATTTTTTTTTTCATTTTATTTTTCTATTTATAGGATTTTTGGTTTGGAGTTAATATAGGTCATAATAAACAACATGTAAAATTTTTGTAATTTTTAAAGTCATTTTAATGCTTTTTAGTATTTTTATAACTAGACATGAATAAAATGCTCACTATTTGAAATTTAAGAATTACATGAAAGCCAAGAATACAAATTAAAAATTAGAGCATGAAAATATGTCATTTGTGGCATTTACATGCAATTTTGTAAAATAAAATACAAGCATTGGGTATTTTTAACAAAAATAAATAAGAAAATAAAATTTAAGGTACGGGCAAGAACCTATTTGTAATTAAGACAAATATACATGCATTTCAGAACCATCTTACAAAACCCATAAGCATATATGTAATTTTCCACAATTTTCTTAAATTAAAAATGCCCTGGAAGGGCCTTTATGAAAATATACAAAAGTTTCGGGTTGTATATACACTTAAAAAAACTTTAACACAGAATATATAATTCTGCATGTTAAAAATAAATATACAAAATCGGGGGTTATGCCTGCAAAATACTCAACTCACGTGGCAAGCCATGTTAGATGAGATGGCGTAGACACGTGGGCAAATATAGGAAATCATGTAGGGTAATATGAAATTTTGAAAGAAAAAAATTATTACACTCCCGATAAGAATTAAAATACTAAAAAGAAATAGGTAATGGTGTAGGGGTTTTTTGCAATTAGCCCTATTTGCAAATCACAGTGGCTAGAGCTCAGAGCATTGGCGAGATCTAAATCTAAACTTAGACTAAAACAGTAATTAGAACACAAAACAAAATGTAGAAAATGAAATCTGCAAACTAAAGCTACCTAAAAATAAAGAAATGGCACAACTCGAACCTGATGGTGGACCAGGGAGCGGTACGGGAAGGAGCTCCACTGTGGACCCTTTCTCCTCCTCTTGCGATGCTCTAAACCTCGGGGAAAGCATCTCTATCACCGATGAACTCTCACGCACATGGCTGGATAGACTATAGATATCGGAGAAGGATCAAAAGGGAATGGAGGGAATTTGGGTTTTTATTTATAGACAAATGTTTGATCGGTCTTTGATTGAGATTTATTCATGGCTCAATGCATATTAGACGAATCTAACGAGTAGGCAAGGATGGTGATCGTAACGTGAACAAAATCTATGAAGGACTCGAGGCGAATGGAGGCACAGGACGACCTAAAAAAATCGAGGAAGTGGGGGTCTTGAGGCTCTGACAGGAGTCAGAGACAGGGGAAGGATAGTTCATCGAGGTCAACAGTCCTTGCATCCTGATTGGTCCACTGAGGACGTTACATGACAAAAGAGCTAGCTTTATTCAAAATTATTTAACTAAAAATAGTAAATGATTTTATTAAATTTTGTTTATACAATAAAAAATGTTTATTAGTTTATGTAGTGTTTTATTATGATTTGTATTTTTATGAGATAATTTATTACAAGTTACTTTTTACATGTGTATTTATAGACATATTGACCTACATTTTGTATATTTTATTTTTATTTTGTATTTCATTTTATTATTTATTTTCATATTTATTTATTTTTAATTATTTTTAGATACATGAATATATTGTTATTGTATTTTCTGGGGTATTTTATACATTTAAATAAATAAAGGTATAATTTATATAGGTATAAGTATAGGTATTTCATCTATGTATTTATATAGACTATTTTGTTTTTGTGTTTTCTTCATGGTTTTATTTTATTCTAAATGTGTGCATGCATTATAAATAATATTTACAGAATCATAAAAATATAAAATGATAAAATTTGTAAAGAATATATAAAATGATAGTTTTATTTAGGTATACTATACAATAGGGGTTCAAAACCCAACTTTCACACCTTAACTCCAAATTAAGTCAAACCACCTTCACTAAATATATTATTAAAATTTATATACAATTAAAGGTGATTTTGATGCATTCCTTGCTTTTATTAAGAAGATATAGGTCTTAGAAGTTTGGGTTTTGGATTTTTACTCTTATTATAAAATGTACACTATTATTATTATTAGGTAACTCAATTTTATATTTTTTTATACATTTTTATCTATAGATTTCATGTACAAAGTTTATTGATTTGATGAATAAATAATAGAGAATAAAATGGGTCCCAAAAATGAATTATTGAAGAATAAAAGAATGAGACTTTTATTGTCTTTTTGGCCCTCATCTCCCATACTTTGTTCCATATCGACCACATCAATTCTTGACTTGGTCTCGGGGTTTAGGGTCATAAAATAACTTTGGCATTTTATTTAATTTTTCTTTTCTTTCATTATCCTTTTAGTTTTGCTTTAAAAAATATAATTTATACATTAATTATACGATAAAAAATGAATGCTAATTTTGTACAAAATAATGAATTTACATGCATTCAGGTAGGGTTTAAAGGCCAAAATGAAAGAATAAAGGTGATGAAATGGAGATTCATCACTAGCGTTTTGAGTATCGAGAGAGAAAAGATTGAATTTTACTGAAATTACGGAAAGTGTGATTAATATTTTTATTTATTTATTTTATTTTTTAAATTATCAATATTTTGTTGACTTTTAAATATTTCATTTTATGAATCAACATTTTAAATGGTTGATAATCTCTTAGTTCGTTCTGGAATCCTCTCCCGTGCGGCGAAGATGCACAGAGATTGGAGAGATAGATGTCGACAGGTGAGGATGTTTTCAGTATTTTTTTTCTTGGGAATTTTTAATATTTTTTATCCATTTTAATTTTAGATATTTTTTCAGCCCTATCTCTTGAGAAGCATATCAACTTAATGTAGAATCTTTTCCTCCATAGGATTATACTGAAGCTTGTCATCATTGGTCTTTTGAAGTGTTTAAGGTAACTTCTAAATATTTTTCTAAGCCACTAATATTATAAAATCAGTATTTTATTTTAGATTTTAGATGTCTTCTATAGTGAGTTTGCCTAAAAATAAGTTGAATCGAGATAAACAACCCGTTGCGATGCGCACGTAAGGAAGGAGAAGTGTTGATCATATGAATCTTAATCGGGCAATCTTTACTTATCATAATTATTATTTACAATATTAAAATTATCTCTAGTTACTATTTTGATGGAGTCGGGAACATGGCAATGAAATTCATGATCATGCCATGACCTTCGAACTCTTGAAGAAGAAGAGTGGGGATGACAGTTCTCGTGTGCAATGTCACGAGAGATATGAAAATACACATGTAACATTTTTTGGTTTATCATTTATAATTTATCAAATATTTTAGTCGTTGTTTTACTTAACTTAAAAATAAGATGATATGACTCAACGGTTGCAGCTAACACAACTGACATATGATAGTGGTGCGTTGACCCCTCAGATGACTTCAAAAGAAGCATCATTATCCGTCTTTCTCGGAGAACATCATGGACTTGTTCACGCCTTCTAGGAGAACATCATGGTGCATTGACCCCTGCACGTTGCCTATTGACGTGTCCATGCCTTCTAGGAGAGGTTATATTTGTATCACCATCCAGTCCTCTTGCTCGCATCAAATGGGAGGTAAACTCAAATACTAATTTAATTCGAATATATTAGATATATAGAATAAAACTTGAATATTTTTTACAGATATTTTTAGAATAGAGATAAGGGTTCTAAGGAGATCACAAGCATCATTGACACCATGACAATACCATTAAATATTGATGGTGTCATATTTGTACCACCAAGCTGGAA
The DNA here is from genome assembly GCA_037367405.1 of Ottelia alismoides. Lineage (NCBI taxonomy): Eukaryota > Viridiplantae > Streptophyta > Magnoliopsida > Alismatales > Hydrocharitaceae > Ottelia > Ottelia alismoides. Next base: position 363,934 of record JAZKJV010000440.1, on the reverse strand, counting down.
TGACTATTTGACATATTCCTTATATGAGTTATAATTTTCAATATATATTTATTAAAATTTCATACATCTCAAATTTTCATATATTTTTTCAATACTACTGAATGAATTATTGATGAATAAAATAATGAGATTTTTGTTGCCTTTTTGGCCATTGTCTCCCCCTACTGTACTCCTTGTCGACCACATCGATTCTTGAATTGATCTTTGGGATCATGTCATAAAATACCTTTGACATTTTATTTCTTTTTCTTTTCTTTTTTTATTCATTTAGTTTGGCTTTAAACAATGTAATTATATAATAATTATACAATAAATAATGAATGTTAATTTATACAAAATAATGATATTTACAAGCATTTAGCTAGGGTTTAAAGGCTAAAATGAAAGAATAAATGTGATGAAATAGAGAATCACCACCACCCTATACCTGCCTTTGCTAGTCCCTAGAAGACACTTATGTAATGAATGCAGAAAATAAAAATAAAGAAAAGAAAAAAGTATCTTGGAATAATTGTCGATTTGGAGCTCAGAGAAGGCCCTTGGATTAATGGTATGTTCAAAACCAAATGGAATTTAGGAAGTGTGACATAACAACCCTTAGATTCCATGCTCCTATCATCCAATCCAATTCACAGCCATGTCAGAACCATCCTCTCAGTCGCATACTCTCAGAACCATCCTCTCAGTCACACACTCTTTCTATCTTGAAATGATAGAACCATGTGCGTGAATTTGTTCAGCTCTTCCCAGGCAAAACCATTGAACCATCAAGGTGTCTGCTCTTCTGGTAACTTGTCCTCGTGGAGACAGATATTCCCTTCTAAGGTCATGTGCTCCCGATCTTTACAATCAAATGGGGGAGAAGTTAGAATAATGGGAAAAGGAGTGGGAATGGACCAGTGTAGTCTTCATTCCCTTGTGGAGTCGGTCAGGGTAACCGATTCTTTACCAAGGAGCAACCTTTTCCTGAAGCTCAAATTTTTGTGGAATTTTTGGCATAAGCTTCTTTGGATACTTTCTTTGACTTTGTATAGCTTCTGCATTCTTGCTTGTGCCTTCAATCTAATGTATCGGTAGTTTATCAGAATTGAAGATGTATATGAAAGGCCAGTTGATGGAGGGATTAGGTTTTGTGTATTTTTCTTATCTTCCTATCATTGGAACAAGAATCCTCTCGAGTGCCTTATTACTCAACACGCGTATTTTTTGTTGTTGACCAATGTGTTTGTCAAGAGTTGTTGAGTCGTATGTACTTGTTTTCCTAGGAGTGCACTGGGATGTGTCTTCTTTGAGTATCTAATATACTCAAACCTAGACTTGCATCGCTTACGATGCATAGACCTTTTTGATGTACTAGCTCAACTCATGATCCTAATTAGCTTTGGTCCAAATGGACACTTTGGAATGGTTGGGAGTGATTTGCCTTTGCTTGAAGCTCTTTGAAATTGACTTGTAATTGAGATATTTTTTCATTCATCAAATTTTTTTGTAGGCTAGCTCCACTGCTTTTACCAAGTTGGCACACACCGATCAATAATTTATTTAATTTCACCATGCCCTGGCACATAGGTTAGTATCAAAAGATAGCATGCGAACTTTCTCACATACTGGCTAGGGTAAACTGACACTTGGATTTTATGAAGATTTCAACAATTTTATCCCATCCTCGAGCATCATTAAATCAGATCTAGACTCAAATCTACGATCCCAATCTCTCAAGTGAAATCTCAACTCATCTCATTAATTATGCAGTTGTGTATGTGATGTGTTGATCATATTCTTAAAAGGTGGAGACTGAGAGTGCAATATAGCGCTCATATCTTTCAAACTGGGGAAGTGTGGATTATTAACTCTCAAATCCTAACGACTAAGGTCAATTAACTCTGAATCAAAGGACCTTACAACCCGAGTCTCTTTTATTCCTCAAGTCTTGAGCGAAAGTGAAAATGTCAGAGATAATATCTTAAGTTAGTTTTATCTTTGTTTTGTTTTTGTGTTTTTTGTTTTTTTTGTTTTCCCTTTTTTCTTGAACTTGCTATTTCCCCTTAACTTTTTTTTCAAATTTTTTTGAAAATGGGTATTATTTACACAAAGAATTTATGGATAGTATACATAATAAACACAACTTATATCCATACCTGATTTTTTGTGAAAACAATTAAAGTATGAGATAAGGATAAAGTATATAGAATATATACATACCCCATCATACTTAACTTGTGCTATGACCTCGTGGCACAAATTGAAATGTAAACATAGCTAGCATTGAGCATAATTGAGTGAAAAGAATCAGAAGTTGACTCACCCCTACACTTAGGCTTACGAGGGCCTATGCATAGCAGAAGATCAAGAAATGGAGCGGTAGAGGGTGAGAATAGAACGAATATAGGTGATGTATACACAATGATATCCATCCCCCTATACTTAGGCTCAAGCCAGCCTGAGTATAATTGAGTAATCACAAGCGGGAGACCGAGCAGATTTACGGATGTAGAAGGACAAGGAGAGGGCAGTCACGGAGATTTCCAGATGGGATGCTATAGAAGATGCGTGACCGTTGAGTGCTGAAGAATTGATGGCTAGAGGAGCACAACAACAGGTGGTTGCTGAGAAGGATAGACGTAAGGAGGTCGAGTGGCGACAAAGGTATAGGCATAAATGGGTAAAGGAAGGTGACTCGAATTACCAAATTTTTTCATGCAGCTGCAAATGGTAGGAGAAGGACGAACAAGATTTTTGAGCTAAAGGTAGAGGACACCAATGTTACTGGGACAAGGAGATTGGGAAGGCACTTATTGAGCATTTCCGTAGGGTCAGCATGAGGCAACCTGGTTCTGGAGGGGATTGGTCAGGGAGGGGTATCAAGAGACTGGAAGAAGGCGGACGTGAAAGGCTTATCTCGGCTTTTTCAAGGGAGGAGGTCCGCATGGCGGTGTTCGCCCTCAACGTTGATGGCTGCCCGGGTCCAGATGGGTTACCGATGGTTTTTTTTCTGAGAGTTCTGGTCTTTACTGGAGCCAGACATCATGGATATGTTGTTGGAATTCAGAGATGGAAACCGGGGATTAGAGCGGCTAAACAAAGCGATGATGTTCTTGCTCCCTAAGAAGGAGGGGGCAGTGTGTATGGACGAGTTCAGGCCAATTGTCTTATCGGCTGATGTTTATCGTACTATTGCAAAGGTTCTTGCCAACCGACTGCGTGGAGTAATGGATGATCTTATATCAGAGTCAAAAACAGCTTTCATTCCAGGCAGACAATTGTTGGATGGGGTGGTGGTAGCGACAGAGATAGTTGCTAACTGGAAGAGGAGGAGCTCGTCAGGCTTCTTATGGAAGGTCGACCTTTTATGATTGTCTTACTTGGAGATTTCTATGGGCATCTCTAGTAAAGAGGGGCTTCCCGAATAATGGATTGATTGGATGAAGAGGTGCATCACGACTGCTTCTCTGTCGGTGCTGGTGAATAGCAAACAGGAGGGGGGTTCTTCCAACCCCAACCGGGGGTGAGGCAGGGTTGCCCCTTTAGCTCCTCTCTTGTTTGTCTTGGCATCAGACGGTTTAGCTACGATGGCAGAGCTGACGGTTCAAGGAGGTTTTTTCAAGGGTTACGCTAGAGGGGATTACTCAGTACCGGTGCTACAATACACAGATGACACGTTGCTTTTCATCTAGGGAGGGGTCGAAGAATGTAGGGTGGTGAAAGCGGTGTTTGACATTTTTAGACAGCTTTTTGGTTTCCTGGTGAATGGTACAAAATCGGCCTTTGTTCCTTTTAACATGCATTCAGACGTGGTGGTGAGGTGTGGGGAGGTCTTGGCAATGGTGCAGAAATCGCTACCTATCAACTACCTGGGTTTGCCACTGATAGTTGGGGGGTTTAGACAGATGGATTGGTTGCCACTAATAGAGAAAATGGGAAAGAAGTTGACGAGTTAGAAAGCATCTTTTCTTTCGATGGGAGGGAAGCTGGTGCCGGTAAAGGCGGTGTTGGCAACCATTCCGATTTTTTTTCATCTCAACTCATGTTTTACCTGTTTACGTGAAGGAACAATCAGAGGTCGTGATGCTTCGCTTCTTTTGGTCCTCCTCTTCTCCGAAAAGGGGGTTGGCTCTGATTGACTAGGCTATGGTATCCGCTCCATTCGGGGAGGGGGGACTTGGAGTGCTGCATCTCGCGGATATGAATAGGGCATTGCTGGCAAAGTGGATACTAAAGATATGGGGTTCCGGGTGCGACTTACTATCCAGGATGATACGTTCTATCTATGGTGTTGCCACGAAACTTGATGTTAAAGCGGATTGTGTAGCGTCGCCTATGACTTTCTGGAGAGGAATCTGCTCGTCTTTACTGATGTGGGGCATTTTCTGCGTTCGTAATTGGGGAACGACCGGGTTTTGGTTTTGGAATGCCGACTGATCTGGTCTTGGTAGGATGAGTGTGCGCTTTCTACGACTCTATGCATTGGCTTCCAACATGGAGGCATCGGTGGCGGATGTTTGGTCGGATGGCGCATGGGCACCGATTTTTGTTTCAACTCTTCCTGGCAACGGGTTGACGAGTTCTTACGTCTTTCTGCCATGTTGGGAGATATCGATGGCCCTAATGCGGGAAGGGATCATTAGCGCTGGAGGGATGAATCCTTCTCAGTCAGGAAGGCATACAGGGCCCTCGTCGGGCAGCAACCGGTGGATGACACGGGTACGAGGGGTGACTGTTCGAGAATATGGAATTGGAAGATCCCATTGAGGGTGAAGATCTTCTTCTGCCTGCTTATAAGGGAGCATATTTTAACGACGGATAGGATGAGAATTTTACCTAATGCTGAGGCTGGATGCGTGCGACGTGGATCGGAGTCGGAAGACATTGATCATTTGTTTTTTTGTGTGCTCTGGCTCTGTTGAGGTGTGGCAAAGGAGATTGCACGGGGTTAAACTGGGGAGACAATTCGTCTTTTTGGAACTCAATTGGTGGAGGTTGGACGAGCTCTGAGGAAGGGAGACTTAAAATCGTGTGGGCATTGTGTATGGCTAGAAACGATGTCAATTTTAGGGTAGGGAGGTTTTATGCCGAGAATGTCTTGGGGCACGCCATTGCCCTTTTTCAGTTGTGGCGGATGTAATTTTTTAAGTTTTTAATTTATACAATTTTTTGGCTAGATCTCTAAAGGAGATCTATCCCACCGTTCTCTCAAAAAAAGGACAAAGAGGTTCGCAACGAACCTTTTTGCAGGAGTGTTATGGGAGTTAACATGGAGATATAGAGGGTGGCGAAGAGGGGGAATATGAAGAAGTCCAGCCATCGCCAGAGTCATCCTCAGAAGTAGTTATACGCGGTGGATCACCAACTATTGTCAACAAGAGGTAAGTGATCTTTGATCATAATTGCACTTATTGCACTTACTTGATGAATTATTTCAGGACCATACGATGATTCTTCAGGTTCAGGAATCACCTGGTTTCTAAAGGTTAAAGGTGATTTTCATGATCAGTTTGTTTCTGTTAGAAGCATTATGAAGAAGATGGTTATAGTTCTTCTCCCTATCATGAGTAATCAGTGTGGCATTTATGGGTTCCTTGTCAGATGAGTCTCCATAAAAATAGACCAATTCTGGTATGATCATAACATGCTTTGGGCGAGGGAGATTATTCCTGGTGGCCTTGTGAGTGATGGTTGGGGATGTTCATGTCACCTTCTGATGTTCATGAGCTTTGGTGACATTAAAGGTTTCTTGAGTCGTCTCCTTGTGTGGTACAAGTATTTCATGAATGATTGTCGACTCAAAAATCACACCACTTAGATAATCGTGAGGATTCCCATAAGCATGGTCTGATTCCTCGTTGGAGATGTAACTGGGTGGGAGGTGCGGTGAGAATCCAAAGTCAGTTCAACAATCGGTTTCTCATGTGTCTCTCATAGATCTTGTGTTCGTATTTCGTGAGGAGAGGTCTGATCATGTGAAGTGGTTGTCTCCTGATCATGAATGTCAGTTTCAAGTTGGGTTTCCTCGGAGTAGGTCATGTCATCGAGGGTAGTTCACTTTGGTCTGAGTTTTGAAACTTGATGTCTTGAGTCTCACAATCGACAATTGCCTTGGCATAGGCTAAGAATGGCTTTCCTAAAATGATAGGAGACTCAGATAAGTCTCCATAGTGTTCAATGTCAAGGATAATAAAGTCCACTTTATGTTCATCACCGCGGAAGTTTATGTCGACAGAAACAATACATCGTGGTCTTTTGATAGATTGATTTGGCAGTTGAACGATCACCCCTATCTTTTTGAGTTGTCGGAGCTTTAGTTGATCAAAGATAGACTTCTGGAGGATGTTTAATGTGGAGGCACCATCCAACCGATCATGAATTAATATGGAATCCTTAATCTCACATGTGATTCGAGTCAACCGCTTGACTTTATGGCTTTTAATTTTATGATTCATCACTAGAGAGATGACCATAGATATGACATGGTATTCAATCATTGATCATTTTCTTGCTCATCTTTTAGGATTCAATCGACTCTTCACAAATCTCTTAAGATCGGGCACATATTCTATGGCCTTGATTAATGGAAGATCTAAGATCCGACTCTTGCAAAATGCTTCCATTTCAAAAATGTCCATTTTTTTAATTCTCTTGTGTTTTCATTTTTTGATATTTTCGGTGTGATGGTCAGTAAGTTTGTCAAAGGTCAGTGGTGGTTGTGCTTGAGTGCACGCCACCTGATGGATTGGTGGTTCACAATGGTGGGGTCCTCACGTCTTGTTGATACTTCACTGACTAGATGATATCATATATTTATTCAGTCAAAGCATTTTCTCTATGGTTGATATGAACAATATCATCCTCAAACATATCATGACTTGGTGATGAATAATTGTACTCCATTTGATGTGACTCTGGATTGTAGTTGTGAGAGGAGTAGTAATTATTCATTGTAGTTGTAGTTTGGTCATGAGTCATATTTCTTGACTCTGGATTTCTCGTGAACTGTCAAAGGAAAATTGATCATACTCAGGAAGAGATTCAACCTGAGTATGTGATGGTTTCAAAGGTGGGAAGTTCATGGTAACTGGAAATCATGTTTTTCTATCAAAATTCGTCATTCTACTTTCCATCCTTATGTATGCTTGCTTTATTGTGTTCATGTGGAAGTCAGAATGTGAGAGCGGTCTAATCCAAGAAGAAGAAGTGTGGGCATGGGGTGGAGTGTATGGGTTGGAGGAGAATTATGGCAGAGGGGAACCGGTTTCGAAGAGAGGGTTCCCATGGAATGAAGAGTATCAGGTCATGGTCGTGTGCGTTGGGTCCACCAAGTCTAGGTGTGAAGACTAATGAACTAATGTCTTCTCAAGGGAGGGATGAGGAAGGATTTGCAAACCACGATATGATTTGCGAACCACACACACAAGTCAAACACACAAAAACTCATAGATTCACCCACTCGATACTTGTGAAGGCACGTTAGAGTTCGGTCGCTATCTTTTCAATATTAATTTAATGACAAAATAATATTTAATAAGATTGAGCGGAGCTTAGGTTATGAAGAGTGTCACAAAGTCTACCTCAAATTCATATTGCTAGTTGCATCTACTTTCAGCCTTACATGTTGTCCTTTAACCACCCAATTTGCGAAGGAAGACTGTAGTTCTCTCAATGAGAAGTATCTAGTCGCTTTTAAATTCAGTAGTTAGAATGAGGCTCCCATGTTTTGGCTCTACCCTTAGCGTACGATTCTTTTCCTACAAACAATGAGTTGGTTTCTCTCCATCAGTCACAAGGGTTAATTGTAGGTTAATATATTTACAGTCACCTTGATTAGCATACTTGATTTTAATTTAGATTTACCACTTAGGTCTTAAATAAGCACAAAAATATCATGCCTAATGAGCAATCCCAATTCCTTTAGACCCTAAAGTTCTAAAAATTGAGGACGAGAGGATCGACAAAGATGATGTAAGAGTTAAATCAATGATGCATGCTAAGAAGAAAACGCACAGTGATTCCTAGCGATGTGAGATGCAATACAAGGAATTAAACATTTACACTAAATGATATGCACAGATGGAAAACGCTCTAAGCAAATAGTTCTATTAGCGGAAATAATTGATTTAAAATTTTTGTAATGTTGAACGATCTATAATATGTATAGTTAATGAAAAATGACTGATCTGAAAATTAGAGCATAATAAAAAATAAATAACTTAATCTACCGTACATGTGCACCTAATTTCTACACCACTCAAGTAGAGTCCCAACAACACAGAAGGAGTTGAAACAAATTCGACACACCATAGAATGTTTAATCTAAATTATTACAAAAGTCAGGGTTCAGAGAGTCCCTATAAATGATGCATAAAATAAAACCTAATCCAAGCTCTCTCACATAAAACTAAAATAAGAGTTTTCTTTGCATGCCCTTGATTTTTGTCCAAAAAAAAGCTCTCTAAGTTATCTGCGAACAGAAAATTACGGTTGTATCTGAAGTGAGAGAGATATGCAAATAATATGCGAAAGATAGAAAGTAAAACAAAAAGAAAATGAAAGAAAGGAAAAATGACCCCGAAATTAATTTCACAAGTAACTAATTACATAAATTTATTTAAAACTCTAAAATACGTCGCTCCCTGGCAACAACACCATTTGATGAATGCGGAATCCATCTTTTTAATATAATTGTACTATCGTAGTATAGGAGGCGAAAAATGATTCGTCAAAAATCACAATTCTTGAATATTGTAGAGAATTTTTTCTTGGTGAGTGTACCAAGGTTAAACACATGGAACAAACTATTTTTAGTTGCACAGTTTTAAATTAATCAAAGTAATTAATTAGTCGCTAAGTTAATCTCTATGTCAGGAAATAAAAGAAAAGAAATGCGATGATGAAAATACAATGCGAAGAGTAGAGCCCGAGATATGTGATTATGTATTATTTTAATCCAATACAAATAAGATCAATTAGTTCACAAAAGAAATCATAGACTAAAGAGAACAAACCTATAAATATTTATCAATCAATATCTCAGAAGCAGGCCAAAAAGATCATTGTATCTCTGACGGGTCGCTAAATACGATAAATAATTTGGTCACATTGTAATACGTGTACTTAGCGATTCGGTCAGAACCGAGAGAAGATCTCCGTGAAGAGAGTCTCGGCTTAATTTATATCCCGGGCAAGTCCGGGGTCGAACACAGGGAGGCAAAGGAACAACTTGGTTTTAATTTAAAAACGTAGGTCTAGATTTTCAAACGGTATTTTTTATATTTTTTTATGCAACAAGAATACCAATGCAAGTGAATCAAGACACTTAGAAAACACAAACAAGGCCAAATTAATTTTAATGGAAAAGAAGTCCAATTTAGCCAATTCGTATTTTTCCTACAATCCTAATCCAGTGATGAATGCAAAACATATTTTTTTAGAATTTTAGGGGTTAAAATGCAATAATGAAAAATGCACACTTTTTATAGTTTTTTCGCAATTTATCACACAAACAGAAATCAAAAATTATGAAAAAATTATTGGAACTAAAAGATGATGCAAGGAAGCTACAGTAATATTTTTAGAATTTTTTGACAAGTTATGAATTTTTTATGGATTTTTTAGTGAAATCAGAGTGACAGTGAGTAAATAATTTCTAATAAATCCACGTTATCAAATTAATTAGAGTTCGAATTATCTCAGAAAGGTATTTTCATAAGCAATCCAGGAGAGTTGAAATTTCGCAAAAAGGATATACGTGGATTTAATTAAAAATCAAATACTAAAAACACTCTACAATTTATTTCAGGCACAAGACAACTCCAATGAACGTGAAATTTGGATAGTAAGTTAAGCACTCTTCAAGGACTCATATATAATTTTTATGAAATTTTTAGAGCAACCGTGTGTGAGATATAAATTTAAGTGCTCAAAATGGGTAAAATATGTAGAATTTCAGTCTCACAATTTTAGTTAATTACCCACAACTCACAAAAATACAATAGATATTCAGAATGTAGAAAATTAGTTGCTCAACATAATGGCATTTTTCGTTGAATAAAAAGGTACTTAAAAGATATCCAAATTAATAAGTGAAGACAGGGTCGTCTATGCAAAATCTGTGAACAATATAAACAAACAACTATACATAAGGACCTCTTGTAATTACAGAAACTTAAGATTAAATATGTGCAATTTTTACAAATAAAAAAATTATTTACCTTCTTCTTCCTCCCTGGGTACACGGTGGACCCAAATGGGGAAAGCGGTGGCGGCGGCCTCGCGCACGACAACGAGGTCAGCGAGGAGGTCGGGCGCGGAGAAGGGCGGTGCCGCCTTGGCTGGTCGGCGGCGGAGAGGGCGGCGCAAGGGGGGGCGCAGGGGCGTGGAGGTTGGCGAGGGCGAGGCGGCCGCGCACGGCGGAGACGCGCGCGCGGCGCGAGGAGGACTTGTACTGGCGGCGCGGGGGTGCGGAGGAGCGGCGCCGGCGGAGGCGGGCGCCTTGGCGGAGGAGCGGCGCCGCCTGGAGGAAAAGGGGTGGGCGGCGGCGGTGGGAACTTCCCCCACTGCTGCTGCGTTACTTTTTTTATTTTTTTTTGATTTTTTTAATGCTATAATGAGAAGCTTTTTTTTGTTTTAAATTTTTTTTATTTTTTTAAATTTTCTTTAAACTATGAAACAATATGTACACAAAAAGGTGATAAAGATGGAGGATGGTGGAGTGGTTGATATCAAAATGTTGGTGGTGGTCAAATAAGTAAACAAGATGTTAGATAAAAAATAACAAGAGATATGAGAGGGATAACTTACCTGATCTTCGCCAGATTTGCGGAGCAGCTACGCTGGACTCCTATTGTCGCCTCGATCCGATTGGCGAAATAAAAATCGGAGAAGCTACGCGAGCTCGACGGGGAACTCGTGACGCGAAGCGAAGCTCCGCGGATCTCACCTGAAGGAGGTCATCGCTTGAGGACGATGCTTCGCCGCTGTCACCAACAAAACACTCCAAGCTCTCTCCTTATTCTATAAGAATGGTGGATGGGGAAAAATGTGGATGTGGAGATGATTATTAAGAGATGAATAATGGGAGTTAGAGAAGTGGTGGTGTTGAATGGGAAGTTTTATTATTGGTGGAGTTGAATGGGAGGTTGGTGGAAGAATATGGAGTGGAATGGAGGTTGAAAGAAGACTTAGAGGTTATTGGAGAAAGGGAAGTTATTGTAGAGAATGTGATTAAATAAAAGAAAATAAAAGTATGCTACTTTAAATACAATAAAATAAAGAGAGAAGACAAATAATGGAGAATTTACAAAAGAAGACAAAACACCATGTACAATTTTTGTTTACTTTTCTAATTTGTATTTTTTTATCTTTTTAGTAAGAGATATTTACAACGGAAAAAAATACAATAAAATAGTATAATCAAAATATAACACAAGTATGATTTTTTTGTATTTTTGCTAATTAAGAAAGATAAAATAAAAATGAACAAAGAAATGAATATATACATAATATACAATATACATCTAGGTCCCAAAACCCAACTTTTGCAAATGAGCTCCGATTTTAATGAAATCACTTTCATTGGATAGATAATTTTCTAACTTGAACTTTAAAAGTGAGTTTGGTGAATTTGGAGTTCATACGGAGCGGGAATTTGGTTTGGAAGTTGGTCTTTACGGCTTTTTCCCATTGGGATCTAGGAGTATTTATTTGAGGTAAAATTTGTTTTGTATTTTTGTATTTTTATATACATTGATATGACCATGTTGGAGAAAGAATTAACCAAAAAAAAAGAGTTGATATGAAATTATTAAAAATACATAAAGTTTTGGGCTATTTACATGTATAAAACTCCTTTGATTTTGCGGCTTTTTATGCGTAATTTATTTTGTACAATCTAATATACAATAATTGGTGAGTTTTATTTACAAGAGTCATTTTGTTAATTTAATGAATTTATGTACATTTTTATGAGCTTTTACTCGGGGATTTTGCTAAGATCAAGATATTGAGATGATGAATCGTGGATTCATCAATCTCCAACCTCCTTGCAAAATTACTCCCTAGGAATCATCATAAAAAATCAGAGAAATGATTGATTAAGCCTCCTCTATTAATCCCTGCAAAAATAGCTCAATTTTCTCCAAATATGATCCCTAATTTCAAGATCAAAGAGCCTATAAGGAGCAATTATATCCTCAAATCATCTCTTGATTAAATGAGCCTCAATATGATTTAATCTACAATAAACAGAAATAATAAGAATTTTTCCTTTTTCAATCAGTTTAATTTTCCTCGACTAAGCCCTTTCAATTTGTCTTTAAAATATTACACACATTATGCCAAAGAGAACCTGCACAGATTAAAAGGTTCAATGAATAATAATATTTACTAACCAAGCTTTGATCTATTAACAAAACATAAGAAGAGAAAGAGCACATAACAAGCTCCAAAATGACACATTATATCTAAAATTGGAGCTTAAATGACCAAGATACGATAAAATGAAATGCCATGGACTAAATTATAATAAAAATATGAGTTTTCCTCTCAAAAGGTCCCACGAGGGACTTATCTGCAATTGTTCAAACCCGTTAAGGTCTCATCTAATATTTACCCATGGTAGGGATTTTTCTATGAATATGCGAAGCAGAGGGCCCTCTTCTTTAAAATGTCCAATACACGTGCATAAAACACATGATGGACCTCATTGCAGATTTGAAAGAAGTGGGGGCCTAGGTGCAAATAACATAGACCACATGTGTTACACACGAGACCAAGGCGATGCTCAAGAGTTGCTTCGTCCGTAGATAAAGTTCGGTGCTGATGTGGCAGATGTTGCACGGTTCCCTCTTCCCGAGGTTGAAGGCTCGGAGTCGTGCTTCGGAAGGATCCGGATCGCCCGATGGTATGTGATCGAAGGGTCGAATATTGGGCATGGTCGATCGGTTCAGATCTTATTTTTTCTTGATTGCACGACAGTTAGAGCTCCAATCTGGGGATTTTCTTCGAGCGCGGGCACCTGTAGAGATTAGCTAAAACCAATGAAGGAAGGGGGGGGGGGTCAGTGGTTGGCGTCGAGGGTGGTAGAGTGATGGAGGATCTTGTGTGCTGATGGAGCGACAACGATGTTGGTAAGGTAGGTAGGGCCTTCGCAGAGCAGTGAGATAAGGAGTCATGGGCAGGGACGGTGGCGTGAGGCGAATGGTCGGTGGCATCGGTGATCGTGGTGGGGGTGCTCCGAGGTGATGGAGATGGAAGTGGCGGGTTTAGGGTTTAGGGTTAGGGTTTTAGGGTTTAGAATTTAGGGTTAGGGTTTAGGTTTAGGGTTTAGGTTAATGTTTAGGGATGGAGATTGGGGTTCATCGAGAAGGAGATCACATGGTGAAGATTAGAGTCGCGAGAGGCGATCTCCTATGTCGTTGCCTCTAGTCAAGTCGGCGAGGGACTCGTGGAGGCTTAACAAGCTCGACATGGAGCTGGTGTCGTTGCCTCTAGTCAAGTCGGCGAGGGACTCGCGGAGGCTTAACAAGCTCGACATGGAGCTGCGATGATGGTGGCAGCCTTCGAATGTAACCATGGTCACCTAGGGGCTTGCTTTTGATGGTGGATGGGGGAGACGATTGGTGGCAGCGGCGATACATAGGAGGTCACGCAGTTGGGAGCGGAGGGGACGCAACGACAGAGGAGAGTCAAGGGACAGAGCAGAGGTGGCGGTTGTTGGGGGAAGGCATGTGTTAATAGAAGAAGAATTAGATCACGTGCCGAGCACATGCGTACAGAGGGGAGAGGGCAGCATGTACGTGGCACGTGTGGGCGGAGGAATGGAAACAAGGGAGGAGGTCACGTGTCGAGCACGTGACTTGGGGAGGTAGAGAGAGAAATAAGAGAAATAGAATAAGGAGGAGAGAGGAAATGAAAGGGAAAAGACGAGAGAAAATAAAAATAAACAAATGTTAATAAAATAATTATAAATAAAAATAATAGTAAAATAAAAATTAAAATATAAATTAAAGATTAAATAAAAGTAAATAAAATGTAAAAATTAAATAAAGTTAATGATAAATAAAAATAAATTGTAAATGGTGTCAAATGAAAAAGTATTCAACACGAAAGTTGCTCGTGTTGATGAGATTTACAATTCGGAAGTGCCAAAAAGTAAAGAAATTGTATGTACATCAAGTATTTTTGGAGGTACTCTGTATATAATAAAATACTGATTTTTTGCATTTTGTATTTTTTTGTATTTTTACTTTAATTTACTTAGTAGATTAAAATATATACTACATATAGATAATTAATCTATTTTATGGATTTTTATAGTTAGAAATTGTAAAATAAAATCACAAAGATAAAATATGAACAAAATATACAATGTTAGATTTTTTGTATTTTCTCTTGATTTTCTGATTTCTATGGGTTTTAATTCTGGATCCCAAGTGAGTTAATTAATAGAAGAAGAATTAGGTTAAAATAACAATTATTAACACACAAAATAATAAATCTCAATCAGGGCAAAAATTAAGGTTATTTATTTGCAACATTTTTACTCCTAATTTTAACATAATTAGTGAATGTTAATAAAATGATTTTAAGGGATTTATTTAGTGATTTTTAAGGGGATTCTGCTAAAGTTTCCATATAAAGTAGATGAATCATGGATTCATCAGGGGCAGAATTGATATTCAAAAAAAAGATGGGCATAACTTATATTGCTATATCTAAGGAGGACACAATTGGTAAACCCCAATAATGTTTATATGATTTACATTTAGTCTTGAACTAACGAATTAACTTCATTTATCAGGAGAAGGATTTACTAATTATCTGAATGAGATGTTGGCCGCATCTATCAGGAGATAATTATGTAATTATCAATGAGCAATATTAAAAGTAAAAATTGAATTATGCAGTAAATTATAATGGAGATAAATCTCCGGAATAATTCATAATGGACGTCCACTTTTCTCCTATAAAAGGAGTGACTCGGAACGTGTGTTATTCATTTATTGGGAGAAGGATTTACTAATTATCCGAACGATATTATTGGTGGTAGCTATCAAGAAACAATTCCACAATGATCAAAGATCAAGATCAAAAGTAGAACTTGAATCATGGAATGAATTATCGTGGAGATAAATCTCTAAAGTAACCCATAATGGACGTCCACTTTTCTCATATAAAAGGAGTGACTCAGAACATGTCTTATATCGCATTTTTTACTATAAGTTATCATGTTCACAAAAAAAATTATCAGAATAATACAAAATGATTGTATCTTTATTTGCATTACAGATGCCTCATATACTTTTACAAATGATCATTTCATAATAGTTTAAGATTTTTGTATTGAAATGATATCTACAAGAAGAAAAAATATATTATTTGTAGACTAATAAGGGACTTTTACACCACAAAACCTAAAAACATTGGGAATTACCTTCTTGATCATACATTCTTCGTAACAATCACCTAAACCCATGTAGATCCGTACACCACAACTCTTTTGGGAGTCAATCACAAGGTCTGTCAAAGTCCGTAGTGTAAGAGTTAACAAATTTGTGAGCTTTAGGTGATAATTACAAAAAATACATGGTAGATAAGGTTATATACAAAGTTTTAGGATTTATAATGTAAATATCTCAAATAATAAATATTCTGCACAAAATAATTGTAAATACATGTAAAAATGAGGCTCTTTATAACCATTTTGATGAACTATATGCTCATTGAAAAAAATCCTACATGTAATACACAAAGGAAAAAGTGGCAGCCAACATGGTTGCCCTCCGCTCCTATTTTTCTGCTATTTTTTATTTTTAAAAAATATCACCACATATATCTATCTGTCTATCTATATATATATATCCCTCCATATTACCATTCGAAATTCGTCAGAAACAGAGACTACTATGCCCTCTATCTGGAACGTGTAATTTTAACGGTCTAAACATTGTAGAAATCGATATGTTCTAGATGGAGGGCATAAGAGTTTGTTTCTGACGAAATTCGAATGTCATATAGTAGGAATATATAGATGAATATACATATTGATATTTTTGAAAATTTTAAAAATGTCAAAAACGAGGTGAGGGTAGGGATGAAAATGGTAGGATACAGATACAAATATATGTATAATCATATCCTTATCCATTTTAAAATACAAATACAAATGCAATTTCGAATATTGACGGATATGAAAAATGTGATGCCATATCCTTAAAAACGAATATGAATGTAAAACGAATACGAATCAGATATGGATAATAAAATATTTTGATAGATTCACCACCTGCACGACCCCATCTTCACCACCCCGCCCGACCCCCAGCGGCGCCACCACCGCCCGACCCACAATGACCCCATCACCCGCCCGACCCCCAGCGACCCCACCGCCCAGTTTTGTCCGCGACACTCACAACGACCCTGTCAGGGACCTCCGTGTCTCCGTCCACCAACGACCTCAGAGAGGAGCACCCTCCAGGTGTTCGAGATTTTGTACCACCCATTTTTATTCTTGGAGAGTAATATCATGTCAGTTATGGAAGAATGAGAGCTTCCGAGCGTTGCACTGCATGCATTTCGCCACCCGCTTCCTTCTTTATGGCCTCCCGAGAGCCCGTCTAGGGGGATTTTATTGTGCCTTTCCGAGACTTTCATTATTGTACGGACGATAGAGAGGTAGCAAAGGTCTTACACGTTGATCTTCAATTTCAAAAGAGTTGCATCTCTCTTGTGAAGAAATGATGTACCTTATTGCAGGATGCTCTTCAAAAGGATTGTGATTATTTCTTGTGTATATGAGACTTTGAGGGTCCTTGATCATTGGTTATGTGGGAAGTGCATGAAGATACAAAGCAAGGAGTCGTGCATGTCACCATGATGATGGTATTGCTAGGGTCACTAATGAGACTGGAGAGTTTAAGGAGAGATTAAAAGTCATATCGTTGGCATTATTAAGCCTCTCAGGAAGAGTCTAGAGGTTTCTACCGTCAAGGAGGGATTGGTCCTTGATGGTGGACTTCTTGATTGGGTATTTAAAGCAACTATCTTGACAGTCAATATCATCCCTCGTAGTTGTCGACTTGCCTTCTCTCAAGCTTTAAAGACATCTCTTTATAAAGTGATCGCTGAACTGGGATCCGTTTTTGCATTGGTTATGTTGCTGCTTCTTCCACGTTGTACTTTACAGGTTTTTCATCCTCATAATAGACATGATTGCAAGTATGGCAACAGAAAATCAATGCAACAACACCTTATCCTCAAATCTCCCTCTACATGGGGGAGAAAGCTGGCGGTATTGTTAAGCTTGTGGATCAAATGTTGAACGCTCTTGTGCATGTGGAAATGGGCTTTGATGGCGGCTATTCTGCAGAGGAGAGAAGAAATTAAATCCAAATATCAAGTAATGTCTTTGTAAGGTTGCTTATGGTCATTTTATAGCCGCAGTAGAGATTTTGTCGTCTTCAGGTGTAGCACCTTTCAATGGAGATACTGTTAGGGAGTTGGAGGCGAAACACCCATACAATCTACCTTCGTCCTTGCCGGATTTTCTCTGTTCTGAAGCCCCATTTGTTGTGGAGGTTGACGCCATTCTTCGGTGTATTAAGTCCTTTCCTGAAGGGACTTCTTGTGGTAGAGATGGGTTGAGTGCCCAACACCCACTTGATGCTATGTGTGGATTGGGGTCTGTTGTGGCCATGAACCTTTTACATACCATCACTCGTGTAGTTAATTTATGGTTTTGAGGAAGATGCCCCATTTCATTGTCAGAATTTATAGCGTTTGCACCGCTTACACCATTGCTTAAAGCAACAAGGGAGAGAGTCGGACCTTTCCAAGCAATCCAGCCTTCAATTCCCTCACCTTATTTATGTAAGCTTTCGAACCAGACAATGGCATTCGACCTATTACAGTTGGTACTATTTGGAGACAACTTCTATTTCCAAAGTGTTTTGGCAGGAGTTAGCAAAGATATGACCAAATATCTCAATGACTTTCAGTTTGGGGTGGGTGTTTCTGGTGGAGCTGAGGCTATTCTACACAGTGTTAACATAGTGTTGAATACTCATCATACTGATGGCTTTCTTTCCTTGCTTACAGTGGATTTTTATAATGCCTTCAGTATGGTTGATAGGTCCGCCTTATTGCGTCAGGTGAGAGAAAAGATGCACTTATATATATGTATACATATAGGTGGAGTTCTTATATGGACAAAAGCAACAAGTTTGTACCTTGGAGATATGCATATCTGTCTTCTACTGGAGTGTAACAGGGTGATCCTCTAGGCCCGCTCTTTTTTCTCTCATTCTACACACACTTATCCATTATATCAGGGATATTGCAAACTACTTCTTCATGCATGATATCTTGATGATGGTAAAAATATCGGAGATACAGTTGAGGTGGCCAAGTTTTTAAATATCATCCAACAACCTGGATCAGACTTGGGTCTAGTTTTAAATATTCATAAAACGAAACTATTTTGGCATACTTGTGATGGCGGGAAACTTCACAAAGGATTGTTCCCACTTTATATTGGAAGACCTTTATTATACATGAAGTTGCTTGGAGGGGCTGTTAGTGTGGACCAAAATTTTGTTGAAGATCTGGCTTTGGAGAGGACTGCTAAAGCGGTGAAGGATCCCCAGAGTGAGCTTCTCTTACTTCATTCTTGTATGCGTCTATCAAAATTTTTATTTGACTTGAGGACTTGTCAACCTATGTATATGAAGGAGGTCGTAATTTTATTTGACAGAGGCTTATGAGGTTCTATTGAAGATGTTTGGAGATCTTCAATGAAGGGTGGCTTCTTTACCCATTCGACTTGGTGGTTTGGGGCTACTTTCAGCAGTGGAGGCTTCTTCCTATACTTTTGTGGCTTTCAGGGTGCAATCTATGGAACTTGAGGACCATATCCTGCATGATAGTAAAATTTACAAAAATGGACTCCGACTTTGACTGTGCTCTTCAAAGACTTCATGGTTTGATTCCCTCATTCGACTTTAATTGTTTCTCTAAAAAGGACACCGTCCCCCCCTAAGACCCAAAATGTTTTGGCGAGTGCTCTTTTTAGCAAAATAATTGAGGATGTGAAGGTAGTATTTAACATGTCCGTTAGACAAAAGGAATTTTTCGGTGTCTTCAAGCTGATCATGCCGAAGATTTTCTCCTTACCTTTCCTATAGACGGACTTGGACTTCACATACCATCGATGGAGTACCGCAATATCCTCAGATATCGTCTCATGATTCCGTTATTTCATGCTGATGAGATATGTCCAGTCTGTCGCAAGGCATGCTTGGACAGTTTTGGTGATCATACGATTCATTGTAGGGAGCTCCTGGGTTTAAGTACAGACACGATCTTGTTAGAGACATTTTATTTGATATACTCAAACGTGCATGTATTGCTGCTAAGAGAGAGGCGCCAGTGAACTTTTTAACTAATCCACAGGAGGGAAGATCCACACTTAGACCTGCTCATATTTTGATTTTTGGGTGGATAGGAGGAAAACATGCTTGTGTAGATTTGACAAGAGTTTCTCCCTTTGCGGGGGTTGAAGAGTGGGACCTTTCACAACAGGACATGCTACCCTTAAAGATTCTCTAGCAAAAGTGGTGAAACACGAGAAAGCTTGCACGGAGAATCAACACGCCTTCATCCCTTTTGTTTTTAACACATTTGATTTCTTAGCATCGGAAGCTACTGAGCTTTTAAAGAGGATCCAGAAAGTGATGAGCAGTAATGTGATGGACCCTAAATCTATGGATGTAGTGTTAGAAGGATTGACTTTGCAATTCAGAAAGGACTAGCGGTGCAGCTTGTTGCCTGCTCGCCTCCTGTTTCGATATAAACTTTTCCCTATCATATCAATATAGATTAAGAAAAATATATATGTTTATGATTAAGAAAAATATGCACATAAAATAGATCTACCAGACATATTCATTTTATAGCAATTATACCAACAATGGTGAATGCAATTATAACATATTATTACACACAATTGTAAATAAAATTATTACTATACTCATGTACGAAAACAAATATACAAATACGAATGCGAGTATTACCGAATATCAAAATGATATCCACGTTGACCGTTCCAAGGGACAGCTCCACTTAACCCATATACAAATATTTATTTTCTTTTTTTTTTTATGAAAAGTAAGACAAAGTCACATGATACCCAAGAAAATATTGAATATTAAAATATCAGACCAAACTGATACATTTCATTTTCCCGCACCAATTTAGCCCCCCCTATCGTAATTTACTCCAAATAAAACCCGATTTCCAAGACGTAGTTTTCGCATTGGCAAAAGGGCTTTACAATAAACTGCAAGAGCGATCCAACGGTCCTGGGTGCACGAGCCTTGCTGCTACAACGCAACGGCCAACGGGATCCCGATGAGCTTTAAACCCTAGGATCACATTGAAATATGCCACATGATGCAGGGACCCCGATGCAAAACTGCCTCAATGTCCCTTGTCCCCCTCTAGATGTTTCTCCCACCGCTCCGGTGCGGAAGTTCTCCGATTCGAGCGCGGGCATACACCGCTCGCTGACGCTCGAACGCCGCGAGTGCTTTAGTTCCCTCTCCCGAGTCCCAATTCCACGGAATCCGTTCGTTCTCCTGCCAATATCAGGTCTGCTCTATCTCCGATTTCCGATGGCCCGATCCCGCGCCGCCTTCCTCGCCTCCCGCATCTCTCGGGGGTGCTCGGGACCGAAGCTTCTAAAAGCCCCATCACTCGCTGTGAGTCCCCCATTCCTCCACCAAATATCTCTCCTTGATCTCTTCGACTATCTCCCGTTCCTTTCATGTGCAGAGGGAGGAGGAGGCGCTCCAGAGAGTTCGATCGTTCCGCACGACCGCGTGTCCTTTCACCGAAAGTGGATTGCGAAAAGGTTCGCTCCTGCGCATTTCTCGTGCCCCGCTCTTTGTTAAACTGGTGCCGCTAATTGTACGTGGTCCTGGTGCAGGAATCTGGAGCTGCTTGAATGAAGACCCTGCGGCTCGTTCACAGTGGCACGCCGTTAGGATGTTTCACGGTACTCAATCTACTATCGATTTTGAGGTTCATTTCCAGTTTATCTCGATACTGAGATTCGTTGGAGAAATGATCGGTTTTTTACGTCCACTTTGTGTACAGGGACACGGCCAGCCTCGGCGAGGGACTATTACGATGTTCTTGGAGTGAGGAAGGACTCCAGTGCTTCCGATATCAAGAAGGCGTACTATGCTGTATGCATCCCACTCTCTTGCGGTTTGTATTTTGCTATTGATAGGGTGTTTGTACTTGATTGATGTTATTGTGTAGGATAATCCTTGCTCTATGTGAAATGTTTGCTAGTTGGGGAATGCATTGACATACCATATCACATTTTAGGTTCGAGAACATTTAACCACTATACTTCAGTAAAAGAGTCTGGCCAGTGTAAATGGAATCTGACATTTTCTGACCTGTGTAGTTGCATCCTCTATATCATCTTCTGCGAGGATTTACGAGAATGCACATTATTAGGTTGCTATTGTTGTTAAATTGCTGGTAGTATAGGCGACGCTATCAACAGCCATTACAGGTCTTGAAACATTAGCTATATCTTTTAGAACAAGAATAAGGGAGCTTTGGAGAAGGTATTATTAAATAGTTTAAGCATGGACTCATAGATTACCACAATGACATCTCAGTAGGGCAGTGGACATACTCTCCCTTCCTCTTGTCATCTTTGCGTCATGGCATCTAAATGTCTTTTCTTGATGTCATCAGTGTTGCAATAGTCGGCCGACTATCCCGAATAGTCGGTCCGACTATGAGGTGCGGTGGGGTACCCGACTGAACAAACCTCCAGTCGGGCAATAGTCGGCCGACTATTCGGCCGACTGGCCCAACTATGAGGCCGACTGGAGTTTGACTCTTCATGTTTTTATTTTTTTATTTTTAATTTTCAATATTTATGGGTTACATTTTACCATGGTATCGCCACAAATGTCAAATTCTATATGTCTATTATATTTATTGGTACTTTTATCTTGGATTCATGTTAAATAATGACCATATATGTATAAAAATATAAGAATATATGTATTATAAATATTTTTTATATTAAAAAAATACAAAACCGAATAATTCCGAATAGTCGTCTGAATACCGATTATTCTCTATTCAGTGACCCCTCCGACTGAATACCGAATACCGTCTTCTGCAACACTGGATGTCGTGTTTATTGTTGAAGATAAGCTGTTCCAACAAAGTGTTTTTCTGCTTTTTTAAGGAAAGACGAGTTAAGGTGTCGGGTCAAAGATGTGTGAAAGGACAAGAATAAAAGGGAGTGAATGTGTGTTAATATACAGGCACTGATCCTCCTGTAGAAAACTACAATATTTATAAGAAAATTCAGAACTCTGGTCCTATATGCTGATGGTTAATTTGATTTTTCTGCCTTACATCATGATCTTCGGCTAATATTTGAAATTTTAATTTATTATTGCATTATTTACTTGAGTAAAAGCATGACAATTTTATGCTCACACCAACCAGCCTTTTCTTTTTGGGGGAAAAACAGCTTGCTAAGAAACTTCACCCCGATACAAATAAGGATGATGCTGATGCTGAAAAGAAGTTTCAAGAAGTACAACGTGCCTATGAGGTCTGTCTTCGAATTCATGATGCTTTCAGCCTGTAATTTCCTTCTGCTAAGATATTTTGTTTTTAATTGAGAATGAATTCTTTTACATTTATAGGTTCTCAAAGATGATAAGAAGAGGTCTCTCTATGATCAGGTAAAAATAGTCTGCAATATTTTTATCGTGTGTAATTGATGAATCTGTTAAATTCAATCATTTCCTGGGCTGGAAACGCGTAAAATTGCTCAGTGCGTATTTTACTAATGTTAGAATACTTCGATGTTTATTCCATAGAGCCCTCGGGTCTCTTATATAGGGAGAGAGCCCTTGGGTAAATTACATGAGAGGTACATAAAGAAACAGAAATAATAAATAACATTAACGACACACAACTATCTCTACACTCCCCCTCAAGATGGAGCATAGATATCTATCATGCTCAGCTTGGAAGAACATCTCTGGAAAGGTCCTCTGAGCAATGGCTTTGTGAATATATCTGCTGTCTGGTCCTCGGAGCTGACGTGAGACGTGGAGATGAAGCCCTTCTGAATCATGTCCCTAGTGTAATGGCAATCCACCTCTATGTGTTTTGTTCTCTCATGGAAGGCTGGATTGTTGGCAATGAACAACGCTGCCTGATTGTCACATTGCAGGTTCATAGGCAACGGAACTTCAACATTCAGATCTTCTAGGACTGCTTTAACCCACGTCATTTCAGTGCTTGCCTGTGCCATGGCCCTGTACTCGGATTCGGCACTGGATCTCGCCACAACAGTCTGCTTCTTGCTTTTCCAGGAGACTAAGGAGCTTCCTATGAAGATAGCAAACCCAGAAGTAGACTTACGATCCCGTGGACATCCTGCATAATCCGCATCTGCGCAGGCTGAAATCGCCAAATCCGTGCCTTTCTTGAACAGCAACCCTGTGCCTGGTGAAGACTTCAGATATCTCAATATCATGTACAATGCATCCATATGTACTTGCCTCGGCTGCTCCACAAATTGACTCACCCGGTTTACTGCAAGTGCAATATCCGGTCGAGTTATAGTGATGTATAAGAGCTTGCCCACCATTTCTCTGTACCTTCTCTTGTCCACCTCCTCAGTGTCATCATCGTACAGCTTCATACTCGGATCCATTGGTGTACTTGAAGGTCTGCATTCAGTCATTCCTGTTTCAGCCATCAAATCTGTGACATATTTTCTTTGAGTCATCACCATTCCTTGTGCATTTCTTGCAAATTCTATCCCCAGAAAATACCGTATAGTGCCTAGATCCTTTGTAATGAACTGACTGCCCAACATAGACTTGGTTATCTCAACCCCTTGTGCATCATCTCCAGTAACCAATATGTCATCAACATATACCATAACAACGATGGTACCTCTAGGAGTCTTCCGGACGAACAGTGAGTGATCCGCATTTGATCTTCTGAAACCTTGTTGTTCAATAAGCTGGGAGAGCTTCTGGAACCATGCACGAGGACTCTGCTTAAGGCCATAAATAGCCTTATGAAGTCTGCATACCTTCTGAGTCTCCCCCTCAGCAGCAAACCCTGGTGGCTGCTGCATGTAGACTTCCTCCTGTAGATCACCATACAAGAAAGCATTCTTAACATCAAGCTGGAATATGGGCCAGCCACGTACCACAGCAACCAATAGAAGAATGCGAAGGGTAGAATGTCGCGCCACTGGTGAAAACGTGTCCAGATAATCTACCCCATATGTCTGTGTAAACCCTCGTGCTACAAGCCTTGCCTTGTATCTGTCAAGACGACCATCTGCATGATATTTGACTGTAAAAACCCACTTGCAGCTCACCACAGACGCACCTGGAGGAATAGGGACTAGAGACCAGGTCCCTCGGGATTGTAAGGCACGCATCTCCTCTTCCATTGCTAAACACCAGCATTCAGTCTTCATGGCATCCTGATATGTCCGTGGTATCTCAACTGATGATACAGCAGCGGCAAACTTCTGGAAATCCCCAGTGAGATGATGAAAGGAAACATGAGAGGCTAGGGGATATGAGACACACTGTCTTCGCTGTTTCCTATGAGCAATAGGCCGGTCCAAGTCATCCAAAACAGTGCTGACCGGTTGGTCCTCCTCCTGTGGTACAAGCTCCTGCACATGTGCATTATTTAACCCATTACTAATGTCAGAATATACCTGAGGCGTGTTGGATGGTTGAGATGTAGCTTGAGCAGGGCCCGTGCGTCTCGTGTAGAACTTAGGAAAAGGAACAACTGGGGGTGGTGGTGGTGGTGGTGGCGGGGTTGGTGGTGGTTGTGTTATTTGAGACGCTGGAGTAGAGGACGGACCCAGGCTTGGAGGTGGTGGAACATAGACTTGGGAGTCTGATGATGTGGAGGGGACCAATCTGTCACCTGCAGGGGAGAAGTACATGACAGGTTCGAAGAATGTAACATCTGCACTCACATAGTATTTGTTATTGACAGGATCATAGCAGCGGTACCCCTTCCGTGTCCTGGAGTAGCCCACGAAAACACACTTGATAGCCCTAGGGGATAGCTTATCAAGTCCCGGAGATAAGCGGTGAACAAAAGCGACAGTGCCAAAAACCCTAGGTGTCAATGTAAACAAGTCTCTGTCCGGAAAGAGAACAGAGATTGGAGACTTTTCCCCAAGAACAGTTGTAGGCATTCGATTGACCAAATAACACGCAGTAAGTATAGCATCACCCCAAAAGGTTAATGGAGCACAACTCTGAATAAGTAAAGTGCGAGCAATGTCAAGGAAATGTCGATGTTTTCGTTCGGCAACTCCATTTTGTTGAGAAGTGTAGGGACATGTGGTTTGGTGGACAATGCCTTTAGATGAAAGAAAGCTGGCAAGAGAGCGAGTGCAGAACTCCAATGCATTGTCAGTACGCACATACTTAACAGTAGATGAAAAAACATTCTGAACTTCATTAATTAGATTTTGAATAACATTTCCTGCTTCAGATTTATTCTTGAGAAGAAAAGTCCACGACACTCTGGAAAAATCATCAACCACAACTAGATAGAACCTGTGCCCCTGGTGATCCGGGACACGACTTGGACCCCAAATATCTATATGGAATAATTCAAACGGGGAGCTACTGCTCCGACTCTGACGACCGGGGAAGCTAGACCGATGGTGCTTCCCCAACTGACATGCTTCACATCGAAAAGAAGAACTCGGAGATATCTGAGGTAGGAGGTGACGCATCTTCTGCAGCGGTAGATGACCGAACCGAAGATGCCAGGTGTATGGAGAAACAGAGGCCTGGGTATGCAAGGAGACACCAGCGTAGGAGCTACGAACGAGACGATAAAGGCCATTTTGCTCAGAACCACAACCAATCACCCTGCCCGTCAGTATGTCCTGAAAAATAACAGACGATGGGTCAAAAATAGCACGACAGTGCAAATCACGTGTAATCTGACTAATAGATAAAAGGTTCATCGAGAATTCTGGAGCATGTAGCACATTCTGTAGGTGCATAGATGGTAGCAAAGCTGTCTCCCCCTGACCGATGATAGGAGACTGAGTGCCATCCGCAATGAGTACAGAGCGACCTGGCTGAACAGCCCTGTATGACTGCAGAATATCTCTCTCACGGCAAAGATGATGGGTTGCTCCAGAGTCGACAATCCATCCTGTGAGATCATGACTATGAAATGGGGCTGAAGGGCTACCTGAGGCACTGGCTGAGGCCGATGTACTGGCTGACGCCGAAGCCGCAACATCAGAAACATCTGCACCCTCTGATGAAGAAGATTGTGGCATGATATCCCGAAGTCGTGCCACCAACTCCTCGAACCTGTGATCTGAAGTAGACGCAGGTGGACCCTGAACATGATCAGCTACTCGTGCAGATGGAGGAAAACCATGCTTGGAATAGCATGTATCCTCTGAATGACCAGTGCGGCGACAATATGAGAACGTAGAGCGTATGCGGCCTCCACGGCCACGTCCACCACTTCCCCTGTCACGAAACGAGGACGAACTATCACGTCCCCTGGAGACTGCCATTGCTGACGGAGTCGCAGTCGCTATATTGGATGGAACAGGTACACGACTGAGCCGCCTGTATACATCTTCTATTGGTGGGATGATGGCATCTGCCAGTATCTGAGCACGTGCTGCCTCGTACTCCGGATCTAGGGCAGCGAGTAATACGCCAACCATAGTGGCGTTGCGGAACGTCTTCTGCTGTTCCGGCGTGGCTGTAAGAGGGATGATGCTGTAGAGCTTCTCGAACATGCCACGAAGCGACGTGTACAGGGAATGAAGGGGCTTCCCGTTCTGCTTCGTGGTAAATATATCATGCTGCAACTGGAGCATCTTCGTCTCATTACGGACCTGAGAGTACGTCATAGCCAAAATATCCCACATCGCCTTAGCGGTGGGCTGGTGAAGGACGTCATTCGCTATCTCCATCGTGAGCGTACCTGAGAGCCATACCTTGGCGTACGCATCATCAGCCTCCCATGAGGCATAGATCCCTGTCTTCTCCGGTGGTTCATCCTCGGTAAGAATATGCTTCTTACCGCACGACTTCATGAGACTGAGGAACTGCATCGCCCACAGTTCGTAGTTGGTCCCGTCCATCTTGACGATTGGTGCCGAACCTTTGAAGGCACCTATGGCGGGCATATCGATCTTATGATCTGACATAGTACCGGAGAAGAATAACTACTGATAGACCAAGAAAATTGTCTACCAAGACCTTGTAGGATTCAAGTGCATAGATAGACGATTATGCACTTGAATCAACCATGATGCCGAGTCCGAAGAACGCGGTACCCCTGCAGCGAGTAGAGGCTTTGAGAGCCTCTACTTTGACACGAACGACTGCTGGAAGAGGACGGCGGCGGCTGGACAGCAAGTGGAGCCCTACGGCAGGGGCTCGGCGGCGGTGGTAGGGGCTAGCGGCGGTGGTTGGGGCTGGCAGCAGGGATCCGGCGGTGGGTGGAGGAGCCCGACAGGGGCTGGCAGCGGTGGAGGAGCTCGGCGAAGGAGGCGGCGGCGTGAGAGTTGGGCCCGGAGGGGGTTGGGCGCTGAAACCCTAGAGAGGGGGGGGGTGCGGTGGAAAACCCTAGGTTAGGGTCATGGCTCTGATACCATGTTAGAATACTTCGATGTTTATTCCATAGAGCCCTCGGGTCTCTTATATAGGGAGAGAGCCCTTGGGTAAATTACATGAGAGGTACATAAAGAAACAGAAATAATAAATAACATTAACGACACACAACTATCTCTACAACTAACATGTAGTTTTATTGCAAAGCACTAGTTGGCATTCATACTATTTGCTTGCAATGTCATGGAAAGGATCTGATAACTTTACTATTTTATTACTCTAACGGTTCGGAGAGGCCTAACTGTTTTAAAAAATTTTGTACTTTTGGGACGCGAAATAATTTTATCGTCAGTAAATTCCAGCTACATGCTTCGTTTGCCGGCTGGTTCTTGGGGTTCTGAAATTTGTGGTATGCATGAGTGCTGTGATTTGGCGGCTATTTGCAACCTTTCTTTAATCGGTCTTCTATGTTGCCATTGTGGCTAGTGAGTGTCCTCGTCGTGGGTGACAATATTTCGTCCAATTTTATTGAGACACAAGAAGAAAAGGACTGTAGCCCTTCAATTTCGTACATGAGAGAAGTCAAGATATTGGTTTTTCCCATACCTGACATAATGTGGCATGCCGGTTTGGTTTTTTTGATAGGTGTTTTTGATAGGTCACATGGCTCCTTTATGTTAGTTCTTCCAATTTTGAGTTCAATAGACGGTTTAACCTAACCCAAACTTCAGATCAAGATGTTGTATGGATGCTAGAATTGTTGGGGCTATCAAGATTCAAGGGATTGTATTAATTTCAATTGATGCAATGGCAGAATCCCAATGAGAACTCATGTTGATCTGTCTTCTATGGGGCTACTTGAAGCTTTTTAAGACAAGACACAGTGATGAATCAATGATTATATATTTGGACCATGTATCGGTAGTGATGCAGCGTGAAATGGAAATATAGGGCTGCAGTTATTTAATTTTTATCCGTTAATTTTATTTACGTTTAATTGAGTTATCGTGTTTTAATTAAATAAACGAGATCGCCTGTGATCCCAATTAATTAGTTAAAGATTTGAATTTCAAATTAGTCGGTTAGTCGGTTAGAGTCAAATTAGGATAATTAGTTTCAATTTGAATTCGAGTTTCTATTTTTGTAACCTCATCCCTCCTATATAAAGGGATGATAGGCTAGTATTTTTAGTCAGTTCAATAATAATTAAAATTGAGATTTTATCTCTCTCCTTCTCCCGTCTCTCTCTCCCCACGTGGTCTTCATGTTTCTCTCCTCCAAACCCCTCGTGTTCCCGACGAGCTTCTTCTCTCAACCCCTCCATTCTCTTCTCAATCCCTCCATTTTCTTCTCCACCAAAATCCACCGTCAAATATTTTATTTTTCGCCGTCGCCGAAAACCAATCCGCATCAATTGGTATCAGAGCATGGCCTACAGATCGTCCTCACGATCTGACGATCCATCCAGACATTCGCGTCGACACGCGACGAAACACCATCGTTCGTCGGAGTGAAATTGGGAGATTCGACCAACAAGCCATGAGGAAATTCTCCATCAACAGCCCGAAGATCAAGCGATTCGTCGGGAGACGAATTTTTTTAAGCGGAGGAGAGTTGATGCAGCGTGAAATGGAAATATAGGGCTGCAGTTATTTAATTTTTATCCGTTAATTTTATTTACGTTTATTTGAGTTATCGTGTTTTAATTAAATAAACGAGATCGCCTGTGATCCCAATTAATTAGTTAAAGATTTGAATTTCAAATTAGTCGGTTAGTCGGTTAGAGTCAAATTAGGATAATTAGTTTCAATTTGAATTCGAGTTTCAATTTTTGTAACCTCATCCCTCCTATATATAGGGATGATAGGCTAGTGTTTTTAGTCAGTTCAGTGATAATTAAAATTGAGATTTTATCTCTCTCCTCCCATCTCTCTCTCCCCACGTGATCTTCACGTTTCTCTCCTCCAAACCCCTCGTGTTCCCGATGAGCTTCTTCTCTCAACCCCTCCATTTTCTTCTCAATCCCTCCATTTTCTTCTCCATCAAAATCCACCGTCAAATATTTTATTTTTCGCCGTCGCCGAAAACCAATCCGCATCAGGTAGTATTGGTGTTCAATTGGTTTGGGTGAGTTTATGTTATTTGAATTGGTTTGAATTCAATTTGGATTGATATCGTCCTAGTGGGGGTTGAGGCTAATGGTGTTCAGACTATTTGGGGCTAAGGGCATTGGAGGAGGGGGCATGGTTTGAGCTTCGATTAGCTCTGAGGTTTAAGGCACTAAGGGGTATTGGAGAGTGGTGGGGGAATCTTGCGGGTCATCCAGAGTCCAGACAAGGCTAAGTGGTCTCGGGACATGGCACGTGGAGCAGGCTTGGGTCATCAGCAAAGAACTTAAGTATATCTGGAGGTAGGCTGGGGCACTTTAGTGGTCTAGGTCGTCGGAACACGATTGGGTTGCTTCAAGATGGTGCCGGGGTGACACGAAGAAGGGCCAATAGCATAGATTCGAGCATGGAAGGTCGTATCCCGATATATCGGCGATATATCGCCGATATATCCATATCGACATGGGACCGATATCGAAATCGATATATCGATATATCCGATTTCAGTCATTTTCTTCAGAAAGATTCCGAGATATAGCGATATATCGGCGATATATCGACGATATATCGCCGATATATCGATATCGACACAATATCGAAACGATATCGATATCGATATGTCCTTCCATGGATTCGAGCATGGATGAAGGATGTAGAGGGAAACCTGACTCATTAAGATTTTAAAGTTCTAAACCCCACATAGTTAGTAGTCATTGTTTAGATGAGGTCAGGCCGTGGTTCACTCATAATGATGATTCATATTGTTTGTTCAGGTTAGGTAGGGATAATGCATACTATAATGGATATATATTCATCCTTTCGCAACCATAACCATTTTTTATTAAGATTGGATATTCATCTAGTGCATATGAATATGGATAGGAAATCCTTTTGGAAAATTATGTTGGATTATCTGGATACATATACAAATATGATAAAATAATGTGGATAACATACATGACCAAAGCATATGAACATGGGGATTTTTTTGTGGAAATTGTTTTAACATAAAGAAAGAAATGAGGAAAGATCGCTTAGGAGACACATAACCAGGTGATGAGTACACAACTGATCATGTTAATACACTTATATTCACGCTAACACCTAATAAAGATACTTATAAATATAAGATAATACGATAAATTATCGAACACCAAAAGTACTATTATAATTAAGTTGAAGTTGTGTGAAAGTAGGAGCGATGCACTCGAGAGAGAATAGTGGAGCAACGATGCAGAGAAAGGGAAAAGCCCTACCGGGTAGAGGGGAAGCAGGGGATTATCGACGAGGGAGATGGGGAAGGAGCGAAACATGGGTAATTCGATTCTCGCATGGAGGAAGGTTAGGGTGCTATGAGGCCTTACGGTGGGGTGGGGGGTCTGGAGCAATGAGTTAGGGGTGGGTGGGTTGCTATGGCGTCGACGGGTTTGAGAAGGTTTGTACATGCAGTTGTAGTGGTTTTAAAGCTGACTCTTGGAGGTTTGATGCTAAGGCATCCATGCGAAGCATGTCTCTCTCACACAATTTTGTGGAGGCAGTTCGCGCGCTTAGGTTACATAGGAGGCACAATGGCATGTAGGAGTAGATGAGTTGGCATTTCTGGTGCGACAAGGATGTAGGGATGACCATTTTTCCATGGTTTATAAATCTACTATGCTTCAGGTGTGGGAAGGCGGGTCATGCACATGGAATGCATGGACAAGTGTTTGTGAAACAATGGAAGAAGGTGCAGGAGGATGTTGCCTCCGCGGACTCTGTTCAGATTGGTGGATTCATTGAGGAGGTAATGTAGGTGGCTTTTTCTTGGCCGTGTCCTACGCTCTCTGGGGATGTGGTGCACATTGGCTCATTGCTTCTTAATTTGCTTGGCCTCTCTGCCCAAGAGGTGCAAAGTCTCCTTAGAGGCTCCATAACAGGTGCCTTGAAGTGTCTTTCTTGGAAGAAACCTTTGTTTCATGATGGTGCAATGTTGGTGGTTCATTGTGTTTTGGTTTTAGTGAATGACCTTTTGATCCAGCGTTGGGACTTTGCAATGGTTCAAAAGGCACTTTCCTAATTGTGGGAGGTGGTAACGGTGGTTGGTGATAGACTGGGCATGCAGTTTGATCTTGTGGTGAAGCTTAAGGGATGCGATTGGTTCTCGAGCACGTGAAATTTGGCTTGCTCGCATATTTCCATCAAAGGTGACCATTATTCCGGTGGCAGAGCGGGCTATGGTGCTGGTGGCCTTCGTGCAGAATGCATAAGTGGACATAAGAAGTCCCGTTGGAAGTGAATTTGATAGCGCCCTTGGTTATCAAATGTGTGGTCATCAAACAATCATTTGACGAGCAACTCATTGGTGGTCTGTTGCAGTCTTGATTTGTTATTAGTGCTTGACCCTCAGTCATTTGTTTATCTATGAGCCATAAGCCTTGTTATTTCTCAAGGGATGAGTTGACATGGTTGGCGGAAAAAGGGGAAAGTTAAGCTAGCCACCTTTTCTCTAGGTGGGTGTGTAATGGAGGTGGCCAAGGCGTTGGCACCACCAATGCATCCTGCATTGGTGGCTACGACACATGTTTGAAGTAAGCTGACTCTGCGAGGGTCCAAGAGGGGTAGCTGGGTGTTGCAGTGTGGATCCGCTCAGAGGAGCGGGGAAGGGAAACATACGTAGATGGGTAAGTCTAGCATGAGAGCTGGATACGTGTTTTCCAATGGAAGAGGCATATGAGGGAGGCAACATCTTGGGAGGTTCATATACTGGAGCATGATGATGGGGTTTCCTGCGTTTGCGAGAAGATAGAGGAGCTCTTGGGAGGTTCAAGGTTGTCTTCTGGAATGTCTGAGGCCAGGGACATGCTGAGAAGAGGGGTACGCTAAGAGCTTTTCATGGTGAGTGGTGGGCATATGTATTTGCCCTGCACGAGACAAAGGTGGAGAGTTTGGATGCGTTTCTTCGACAATTGACAGTTTTTTTATAAGAATTCGGCAGCTAGTGGATGATGTCTATCTTTCTAAGTTCTGAGCGGTCCCCTTGGTTTGGGCGTCGAGAGGAATTGTGTAGGGAAGGAATGACGAGTCTTTGGAGCTGATTGATTTAGTGATGGTAGGCTATCTTTTAATGTGGTGCTTCTGTGGCAGTCGAATGGTGGATGCCTTATGTTTTCGTCGGTGTTTGGCTTTTCTGGGGCCCTAATTATGGGTGACCATTGGGATGAGTAACGATGGTGCTTATTTTTTGAATGTTTCGTGTTTGGTGGTTGGTTACTTCAATGTCACTTTGTTTGCCATGGATTGATTCGGGGAACAAGAAGGCACGAATCATGGCTTGTCCTTGTTTGGGATTTCGTGGGGGAGATGTTCTTAGAGGCCCATGATGCAACCTTACGCTTGGAGGAGTTCATTGTTGTGGTTGTGCTTGTACCACTTTCTTTCTTATGTGGAGCTTCTGGAGTCGCTTTAGTTGACGTAATCAACTCCCTGTCGTGGTCACATTCTGACTTCTGATCATACTCCTATTTACTAGGAGTATGGTTTAGATCATATTGCTGGTTTGTTTCACTTTGAGCGATCTTGGGCAAGGATGATTTTAGAAAGAGTGCGTCTCTAACTCCCGGTCTTGGAGGGATCTTTCTATGGTGGAGTCACCCTCCATGAGGATGGCAACCAAACCGGAGGTGCTTTTAATGATGTTGATGTAGTTTAAGCGGGAGGTGCAACTACGACGTAATCAGAGGAGGAAGTGGCCTGCTTTGATGTGGTCGAGGATTCCAAGGAGCTTTCAGAGGAGGAGAAACGTCTAGGGGGGACACCATCATGTATTGGTTGAGGATTACCGGGAGCTCCAACTGCTTGGTAATCAGGTCAAGATTGTCCAGATTCTTTGTTCATTGGTTGATCATGATTTCTCGAGGTCCTGTTATCGTTTTGATTTTGTCAACCTTGGATAGGTGGTTCCTGATGACACTCAGGTTGTATCTCTCGTTCATGTCCTCTTCATGGGATGCCGTCGTATTGATGGACTTGTGGAGGATTCGAGGTTTCTTCTGGAAAGCACTGGACAAAGATAATGTAGCTGGCCCTTCGGTTATTTATTTAAAATTTTTCCAAACAACGTCTTCGTTCTTGTTGTAACGAGAGCCTCTACATGCGACATCCACCAACCTTTGGCTGTCTTGGTTTAATCCCCCAAAGAAGTTCTGGACCAAACTGATCTTCAGTATATCATGATGGGGGCACTTATTCTGCAGATCTTTGAAGCATTCCCACGCCTCATGAATCGGTTCTTGGGACAACTGCAAGAAGTTTGATATTAAGGCTTGCATCTGATTGAAAAGACCTGTGGGATAATACTTATGCAGAAAAGCTGATTTCATCTCATCCTAGATCTTTACCTCCTTCCCCAAGTGATTAATCCAATACATAGCCTTATCTTGAAGGCTAAATGGTAAAGCGGTCATCTTAACTACCTCCAACGAGATGTTGGGGTAGTGCATAATTTTGCAGATGCGGTTAAATTGCTGCAGGTTGATGTATGGTTCTTCATTTGTATTGTTGTGAAATGTCAACAAGAGAGAGAGAGAGCAACTGTGTCTTCAACTCGAAGTTTTCGTGGATATGCGGTATACGGATCCACTCGGTACCTTAACCGGCTCTAAGGTTATATGTTTCTTTTAGAGTCGTTTTCGTTACTTCTCTCATCCTCTCCTCCATGGTGTCCATCTGCATGGTGTTCTTCTTCTCCTTCCCCATTTTCTCGATCCCTCCTCATCTCCATGAGCATTCTTGGAAGGCGGCATGTGTCTCGGCTTGTGTGGTCAACTGCTATTGAATTGCCTATATGGAGGCGAGGATATGTGTGTTGACCTCATTCTCATTGGCTTGTTGCCCCTTCCCTCTCTGAGGAGACATTTCGATTTCAGAATCTGATGATGAAGTATCCATATCGGGTTCTTTATCTGCATTAGGAAATACACCTCGATCAGTCGTGAAATATGCATCAGATGATTGGAAATGAGATAACAACCCATGCATAAATTCTTGAAAGATGAGGATGCCAACACATGCTTTTTCCATGTTACAGTCAGTGGTAGAAAAAGATGTTGCTTGATCCACTCGCGTTAGGTAGTTGAGGTGACAGTGGAGAGTTACTAGACTATTGGTGCTGTTGTGGCCGGACATTTTCCAAGAGCTGATCTAGCGTGTCTTTTGGGGGGTGGAGATGGGCCAGTTGTGATGTTCTACGATTGTCGGAGGAGCATATAACTGATTTAGTGTGGCCTTTCATAATGGAGGAGGCTTGTTGGGTGGTTTTCACCATTAATGCTGATGGTTTTCATGTTCTGGATGGCTTCCCAATCTTCTTTTAAGAGTCCTAGTATCTGGTTGGGCACGGGTTTCTTTCGATCATACATGAGCTGAGGCAGTTGAACCAAGGCTTCCTAAACTATTCATTGATGCTTTTGTTGCCTAAGAAGGATATTATTCTATGGGTGGATGATTTGCATTTTATCATGCTTTTTAATGCGGTTTTATCTTATTGTGGTCAAGATGCTTGCAAACCATTTGGATGGGGTGTTGGCATGGTTCAGAAAGTCGGTATGCAGTATTCGTGCGGTCAGGCGGTCTGAAGCGAGTAAGCGGATATGCGGGAGTATATGCGAAAGTATATGCGGATTATGCGGTTTGCATTATTTTAATTTAAAAATATTTAAAATAACAAATTAATTTCAAATATTTGATATTTATGTTTTGAAAAAATAATAAATAAAATATATGCATAGACTTTTTAGTACGACCTAATTTCAAGCAAAGCATTTCAAAAAAATGCTCATTTAGAATAGAGAGTAATTCATAACAAAAGTTTGAAGGTGAAATTAGTTGGCATATTTAGTGTTGAAATATAAAAATATAAGACAAAAAATTATACAATAATAAATCAATTCCCTTTAAAAATATTTGTTATGTTTATATAGGAATTAACTAAATAATATTAGATTATGAATCAATATAATTCAATGATTAAATAATCAAACTCCCTTTTATCAAGCGTTAATGGGATGACATCTAACTAAGGGATTTAACACAATTTTCTAGTGCAAAATATCTGACCAATTGAGATAAGTATTAAATAAAGAAAGCAAACTACTCATAGGTATATTTTTCACGAAAGAATATGTATCGGATTCTATAACTAATTATATTGAATTCAAATTAAATAAATGAGACATGCAACAATACTGGTTGTAATTAAATAAAAATTGCATAAAAGCATTCTATAAATAGTTCAATCAAAGTACATGAAAATTTAATTTTTCCTGCAAGCAGCAACTATAGATGAGCCTGAGGTCTATCCAAAAGGCGGCCGAGTATGCGGCCGCATATGCGGTTTACTCGGCCGTATACTCGCCAAAACCGCATATACACCAAATATTGTATATGCGGTTCGGTCCAGTCACCGAATACGCATATGCGGCCGCCTGGGCCGCCTTTCTGAACACTGGGTGTTGGAGTCCGTAGTGATGCTGACTTAGAGCCCTTTTATGCCTGATAGAAATATGATGGATGAGGTGGCGACAACTTCGAAGATTATTGCAGATTGGAGGTACGTAAGGTGAAGGGGATGGTTTTGAAGATGTATTTCTCTTAAGCACATGATTGTGTGGATAGACGATTTATGTAGGGTGTCGCTTCCCTCACCATGGTTTTTTTGGTAATTGGATTGATTTATTGAAGAGGTATGTGGTCACCATTTTGAATTATGCACTGGTGAGTGGTAGGTTGTTGGGTTTAGCTCCATTGCCTTTTGTCCAGTGTTCATGTAATCGGTTGCACGGGCCGCATATGTCCGCGTGGCATGCAGACCACACCGATTTCATGAATCAGTGCATTATATGCCCTCCCCACATATGCGGCCCGTATATGCCTAGCATATTCCCCGCATATGCCCTGCATACTGCTCCAGCAGCTCCAACTTTTCAATCTTCTCATTCAGGTCCTTAATTTCGTAGCGCAGCCTCTTCGTTCATTCTATAGTAAGAATATGGCATGCATTGGTATACAATTACAATGCATTATACCATTATGTATATCCAATGTTTTATGTTTTTCTAATGTATTGTTTTCACGAGTATATGTAGTGTATCATCGAATATTTTTATATATGCCGAAAGAGGTTTTGCTCATGTAGTGCATGTATGTCTATTAAAGTTTTGTTATTACAAATCATATAATATGTGAAATTTTTATGTTAAATATTTTTTGTGATTAAATATGAGGCAATTAAAAGCATATACACACCCATCTAATATGAACCGATTTTCTTAGATCGCTTTAACTCCACTTCTATACATAAATTCAGTGGTATTGTTATTAATAGATATTTATTTATTTTTAAATTAACAATTAGAAAACTGCGTAGAACCGCATATACCCCGCATATGCCCCCGCATACCGCTTATTCAGTATTCGGTGACCTGTCCGAACGCATACGCATACCGCTTTCCGGAACCTTGCTTTTGTCATTGAAGTAGATGCACTTTTGAGTATTATAAGTCATGTGGTGGATGGTTAAAACTGTGATGGTTTCATTAGTGGGGGCATATATGTGCAGATTCTTTAGCATGCGAATGACACCATTTTTTTGTTGAGGGAGGTTCCATGGCATTGGAGGGGTTTGTAGTTTTTAAACTAGTTGGGAATGTTTCGGATCTTCATATCAATGGTAGCAAGGTCGTGTTTGTTCCTTTTGGGACGGAGGAGCATGATGAGATTGATACATGTACCGATGCTCTTGGGAACCAATGGGGGTCTATGTTGATCACATACCCGTCTTTCCTCGATGGGTGAGCAATTGAGGCAATATGATTGGGGGAAGGTGTTCGAGAAGATCGAGTGGAAGCTTGTATGGTGGCGAGCTTCGTGCCTATCTCATGGGTGATGTCTTGTGCTCTTGAAGGTAGTTTTTTTATGGTCCACAATGTTATTCTTGACTTCTAGGATGTTCCCTATTGGTGTTTGGGGGAATTGGAGGGTTTGATGCCGCTCGTGGTCTAGCAGTGCCATCCCATGTGCCTCCACAGATAATGCCAAGAAGAACCTTCTTAAAATTACCTCAAGAGATCTGCTAACACCTACCAGAAGGAGGCTTGTAGGCGAGGGAAAAATAAGGATAACGGTCAATACTATTTTCATAAGCACTAACCTCATCCCAATACAAACATGTGATATGCTAACCTTCCAATTCCATTTTTTCCCACAATGGGTAACTAGTCCACCTATCTTTGCTTACTGCCAACCAATACCAAATCTAAGTACGCGATCTGATGCGCCCCAGTTGCATCTAGAGCAACCAATACACTTCGACGCCTCTCCATCACTCATCTTTAAGGGAACAGATGCCAACTTGACATGGTTGATCTGCAACTCAAACGCCATCCCAACCGGCTCAAGCACCATGGCACCTTGCTTCGTCGAACCAGTGTTGCCGTTCACAAAAAATGGTGTCATCAACATACTGCATGACTTGCACTGAAACATATTCAACACTAAAATCAGAGAAGAAACCACCATCTACTTGCATAATATTGTGGCAAGGGCATCCACCACCTGAACAAAGAACAAAGGTGCCAACAAGCACCCTTGATGAGCACCCCGATTATCTTTGAAAGAAATCCCAACATGCCTTCTCAATAGCATAATACGGTATTGTTACACATTTCAATTTTCTTATTCATTCAACTGATAAACTTATCTATAAAACCACCTGCGGTGCTATGGAAGTTGGAATGAATCTCCAGTCTACACAATCATATGAATAATCTTTGAAGCCATCACAACCCTATCCGTTATATATCGGTCAGGAATGAGCGTCATCTTAGTGGGTCAATGTTGGAACCAAGAGCCTTATGCAATTTGCTAGAAACACCTTAGCCACAATAAGATAGATGTTATATGATAAAGCAATAGGTCTCAAGTCCTCCACCTTACACCACCACATCCTTCTTCGACATATGAAATGATAGGGAACAATTTAACCTATTAAAATCATGATTCTCATCCACAAACTCTTAAACCACATCAACACCTCTTTCCCAACTAGTTTCGAGAATTCCAAAAAAAACTTTGAAGCCATCTAGACCTGGCGGGCCATCCACATTTAGGTTGTAACCACTCTCAAAGAGAGGATGCACCAACTCTTCAATTTGCAACTAATAAAAGTGCTACACGTCTCTGTTCTCCCACTTGATACCACCACCAAACTTTGGGAGACTGAGCTCGTGGTAGTGCTGCCTCACGACACCTAATATCCTCACCAACTTCCGTCATCACCCCATTGACCTCAAATGGAATGCTCCATGTTACACATCCTCTTGCCATTCACTGTTGAGTGGAAGTAGCGGGTGTTTGCATACCCCTCCTTTAACCAAGTCTGCCTCGATCATTGTCGCCAATTAGTCTTTTCTTCCTCTGACAAAATGCTGTGATGATCTTACTCGCCACCCTCTCTTCTAATAGCCCTCAAGAGTCCTCCAACTAATCAAGGTGCACAACTTCCGCTTGGGTCTACTCCCATCGTTGCCCTCTACTCAATCGGATCTTTCATTTGGATTCCATAAGCATGCCGCATCAAACCCAAAGCTTCTTAGCCATCTTCCTTAATGTTGAACCATCCACCACCTGTACCTGCCAACAAGGTGAGACCCTCTCATGGAAGCCCTCCTCCTGCAACCATGAACATCCAAAATGAACCATATCGCCTGACCATCGGTCCTCCCCTCGAGTCCCAACAAATCAATATAAAATCAATTAAGTGGTCATTATGAGTTAAAAAAAACATGGTTCAAAAACTGATCAAGCAGACCGTAAAATTGATTAATTGTTCACTAGACCGTAAGCTTAAGTGATTGATTGGGAAAATCATGGCCTCAAATTTCATCGAAATTTGGTCGAATTTCTGTCGAATATCGATATCATGTCGAAATCAAAATTCGACCGAAATGGCCAAAATGATCGAAATATGGGGGCCTTAGTACAAAAATGACCGAAATGACTAAAATTTCGTCGAAATTCCGTTTCGGTCGGTCACCGAAACCGACATTTAGGACCTTAAGGAAAATGAGGTGATCGAACGGAGCACAACCTGTAGCCGTAATCGAGGACTAAAAATGATCGATCAGATCAAAGATGGTTTATTAATCAATTCCTAACCATAGACTAAAGTAGATCGATTAGATCAAAGGGAGCACATGATCAATTTATAGCCAGTAACTAGATAAAGTGACCAACCAGTAGAGATAAGTTTATCAATTTGATAGAGGTCAATATGCATAAGCTTGTTTTGATTAGTTTTGAGTTAGAACGGAACATGCTTAATATTACAAATGCATGTTTATATATCTGTGAGTCCTTGTGAAGCATTATGACAGACAAACCGATAAGTTTTCTTGAGGCTTTTTGGGTCGAATCTTGAGTTGCCTGTTTGAAGCTTGAAACCAAGGTTCAGAAATGCAGCACATGCGGTCCCATATGCGGCCGCATATGCGCATACGTGCACCCAGCTGAACCGCATATGCTACATGCAGCCATATGCGGCCCAAGCGCATAAGCGGGGCGCATAAACCGCGTATACGATCGTTCATGCGGTCTTATATGCAGCTGATCCATTTAAGGATCCGATTACAAGAAGCCCCAAATCCTTATTTCGGATTCTACCTTTCGACTCCTCTCTCCCTTTCGACTTCTGCTCGACCAAAATCTTTCCCCTCGATGAAACCCTAAACCTCATGCCTTCCGCCTTTGTGAAAGCTCCTCTGTCATGAGAGCTCCTTAGGCAAGCCACAAGCACCTGCGCCTTCTCCCTCACCTCCTCCTCCCGCCTTCCGCCTTGCGCCTGCGCCTTCGCCCTTACCTTCTCCCGTCTTCCGCTTTGCGCCTACATCTTCCGCCTCTAATCACTGTGATGACTGTGTTTATTCTGCTTATTTTTTCCTGGGATTACTTGCATCCTTGTATTTGCTAATTAATTAAACAGAAATCACGTGGTAGTCACTCTAGTTGGTTTGCTAATTAATTAAACACAAATACCATATATACATTTCCTGCATGAACCCTAAAAAATATTAGGGTTACTTGTACCATTTTTCTCAATATGATGTGTGATTCTTTGTTGCGGTCAACATTGTAAGTGAAAGTCGGTCAGTCGAGATTAATGTGGACATTTCAGATGAGAAAATGATATGTCCCGTTCGATCGAGTGGTCGGACGGTTTTGGAAGCCCATTGTATCGTGAGCTTCACAACTAATGTGAAATTACGAGTATGTGTTATAGTTGTTTGAGTGCTAGATGTAGAGTTGCGAGGGGACAAAACCCTTAGTCAACTGTGGTCGAGAATCGCCTCCTTTTCTTCTTAAGTTAGTAAATGAGAAAATTTAATGTGAGTATATTGACTTGGCAATCTGCGTTCTTAGATACTTGAGTTCGAATTTGCGACCGTAAAGAACTCATAGTCTGAGGATTTTTTTCAATCATCAGATTGAGGTCTGCCAACTTTTGGTTTGCCAACAATTACCAGTTAGTCAAAGTTTTTTTGGCTTTTGGAACTTTGTATCCAAGCTAGAATTTGTAATTAAATCGTCCCTCTGGGTAAAAGGATTAAATTTTGTACTTTTTATTTTTAATGACACATAATTTTTGTGTCATGTTTAGGCCAGTTGTCATGGCCACCTCTTCCACACCTACTACGACAGAGTCTACTTGCTATGTTCTACCCGGCTCTACCGATCCGAGGTGGAAATATGCATACCTTGTTGAAATGACCGATTTGAACACGATTGCGTATCGCTTGTGCGGCAAGGTCATAAAGCTTGACATCAATAGAATGATACAACATCTCGCACACATCAAGAGAAACACGAAGGCATGCCTAAAGGCTGTCAGAGATGTCCAAAAGGAAATTAGAGATTATATAGAATATATTTTGAAGAAGAAGAATGAGAAAGTTGTTAGTATGAGAGAATTATAGGAGGAAGTAACAATTAAAGCATCTGACAGATCTTCTAACCAACCATATGAAGGAGGAGGTGGTGCAAAAAGACTTCGTGTTTCTGAAGATGATGTGTCTTTGGGTGCAACAATGCAGCAAACGGTGATTAAAGATACCTTAGCCAAAGAGGAGCGTGCACGCGCCAACAAGTTTTTGGCAAAATTATTTTATGATGCTGACATTCCCTTTAATGTGGTGACCAATAATTTCTTTATCCAAATATGTGAGGCAATCGGACAACACGGAAGCGGATACAAACCGCCTTCATACTATGAAATTGCATAAACTTTGTTGAAGGAGGAAGTGGATGAAACAAAAGAATGTTTAAGGCGTCACAATGAATCGTGAAAGAACAACGATTGTTCAATAATGGTCGATGCGCGGACTGATATGAGGGGAAGGAGCATTATGAACTTGTGTGTGAACTGTGACTTGGGCAATGGGCACAACTTTCTCGAAGTCTGTTGACACATCTGCTGATTCTCACATGGCTGAATACATCTCTTGTCTGGTAGAGGAATGTATAAAGGATGTTGGAGAAGACAATGTTGTACAAGTTGTTACTAACAATGCTTTTGCAAATATGGTAGTTGGGAGGCTTCTTAAAACTTAATATCTAAGGATATTTTGATCTTCATGTGCGTCTCATTGCATTGATTTTGTACTTGAGGAGATTGGCAAGGAATCGAAGATAAGAAATTGCATCACTAAGGATAGAACTCCCACTCTCTTTATCTATAGTCATGCAAAGACTTTGAGCTTGATGAGACAGTTCACCGAGAAGGGTGAAATTGTTCGGCCAGGGCAAACAAGATTTACCACCACTTTCCTTACAATACAAAGCGTAATGGACAAGAAGGAGAAATTACGGTTGATGTTCTCTTCTATTGAGTGGAGTGTAAGTGGTCAATAACAATAAAAGGTGAGGTGGCTGCATCTGTTGTCCTTAGTTCATCATTTTGGAGCCAAGTATCCTTGACGTTGAAGATCTCTCCACTTGTCTGCCTCTTACGTGTTGTTGATGGAGAAAGGAAGCCATCAATGGGCTTTGTATATGGAGGATTGGAGGATGCAAAAAATAAAATAAAGGCTATTTTTAAAGATGTTGAACATTCATACAAGCACTTTATAGACGCCATTACCTTGAAGGCGAAAGGAAGATTGGATAGCCGTCTCCATCTTGCAGTTTTACAGGGATAACGATGCAATTTCTAAAGATAGCTTCGTCGTTGATGGTTTAATGGAATTCGTAGAGATTTTTTATCCTGAGTTGGAGATACAGGATGCCATCACGAAGAAAGAGATTCATATTTACCGAATGGGAGGCGGGGCATTTGGAAAGCCAATGGTTGTCAGACAAAGATCCACCAATGACGATGATTTCAATCCCAGTAATATATCTCAATCTTATTATCGACGTTAAAGTTCTTAAGTCAGATTTATTATTTTACAAGAAATTAACTGTCTAATCTCTTTTGTAACTTATTGGTGGTTGCTATATGGTTCTCAAATGCCTTATTTGAAAGAAATGGCTTTGAGAATTATGAAGCTGACATCCTATTCTTTTGGTTGTGAGAGGAATTGGAGCTCATTTGCAGCGGTATACCTATCTCCGTTTGGATGTAGAATTGAATATAATTATTTAGTCAATATAATTATAATTGATCAATTTTATATATTCTTTATGCAGTTTCACACCAAAAAAAGGAACAAACTAGAAACCAAGAGATTGAATGATTTGTTTTTTGTGAAATTCTATTCAAAACTGAAGGAGCGTCGATCACTAACTGTCCCAGAGATCCATTTGTTTCGAAGGACAGAACACATGTTATGGATTGGATTGGTGCCAGTGAAGAAGAAGAAGAAGAAATCTTTTAAGGGTCAGGGCTCACGTGGAACTTGGTTGCAGAAGCAAGTGGGGCAGAATAATTTGTTGAGAATAGAAGGAGCCAAAGGAATGCGGAAGCTTTGCCAACTTTGGGCGAAGAAGAGGAATTTATGAGTGATTCAGAAAGCGATAGTGATATTCCAACAATCAATTTTGAAGATGATTTAAATTAGAAATTAGGAGCCGGTTTCTAACTTTATATATTTGAATATTCTACATTCAGAAACATATTTTGATATCTAAATGAACTATGTAGCTTTTTGTTGTGGTGCCTTTTTTATTTTTAAAAGTATGTTTTGGTAGGATTTTAAAGGAAACATGTACTTTTTTTGTCTCTGACATCAGAATTAAATATATCTTTAATATTTTTTATTTAAATAATGCAAACTGCATAATCCACATATGCTTCCGCATATCCGCTTACTCGCTCGGGACTGCCTGATCGAATGAATACCGCATACCGACTTACTGAACCTTGCTTGAAACACATCTTGATCAATCATGCAACTATATAGACATAAATATGAGTGCCTATCAATAATAGTGCGCTATCGAAACGTTTGCGTTGAATTTATTT
Source organism: Ottelia alismoides (assembly GCA_037367405.1). Classification (NCBI taxonomy): domain Eukaryota; kingdom Viridiplantae; phylum Streptophyta; class Magnoliopsida; order Alismatales; family Hydrocharitaceae; genus Ottelia; species Ottelia alismoides. The sequence goes on along the minus strand of JAZKJV010000440.1, from coordinate 319,643 downwards.
CTCTAACAAATTTGAGTGATATGAGAATCATGAAAGTAGTCATAGGAGCTTGCTCAGTTATCACATACATACAAAACTTTTTCGAGAATCTCTCAGATAGGTGATTTGTGCATTAGCAGTGCAAAACACGACTGAGTAGTTTGACCATGACAGCATGATCACAACTACTATCACGACCATGACCACGAGTAAAAAAAAGCTTCCTCTTTGATCATTAAATTTACCACCTCGACCATATACAACAATAACAACAATAACCGTAGTGTCAGTCAAGCTATTAAGGGGTTGAGAACCTAAGCAGCAATAACATTCATCTTCTGAAGATGACCAGATCAGGAATGTGTTCAAATGCAAGCAGCTCTAGCTGTGTGATACTGAGGATTGAGACCGTTAAGAACCTCTACACGAACCATTGACCCTTTGAGTTGCTTGCTTGTCATAACAAGCAGGTTCGAAGATTGCAAGCTATTCTGGTTGGTGAATCATGACCTGTGGTAGATGTAAGCCATACCAAACTTTACTAGACTTCCGGGAGTACTTCTCAAGGTTGATATACTTATACGTGATATTTTTCTTGTATAGTAAATTTAACGCAATCTTCTGCTTGAGACTATGCATGAGCCAAGTAATCATCAGATGGTTGTCATGTTCCCGTTTTTCGAAGTTGTTATCTGTAGGCTCTAGAACCATCATAGCTTTAAATATCACGATATATTGGTGTCATTAAGATGAGGATATCAAAACTACACGTTATATCTTTTTCCAAGATGTCATTGATTTGACATGTCATTGACATGTTGCTCGTGGCGTCGAAAATGAAGATTTCTTTCTTGTTGTTTGAAAAATGCCCAATATTGCCAATATATTTTCCCTTTCCCCCATTTCACCCTATTGCTGCTACCATGTTTTCCATGCTCTCCGTTTCCGTCATTTCCCTCATGTCATAACATTTGGGAGGATATCATATCCACCCAATGAGAATGTGTTATTTGTTATTTCAAATTATGTATGCATTATGCATGACTAAATTTCTAATTACATTCCCTACTTAGTATTGCATATCAGCATGTTCGTTGATTATGACAACATTACTACTTTAAAACCTATATGCGGATCTCCAGTTTGGAATAAGTGTGTATTTTTGTCTTAGTGATTGAAGAACATTGGAATCCTTAATTTTGACCAAAGTTGTTTTTATCGCCATTTTCACAATTTTTGATGATACCGGAAACGTGTCGGCGACATGCATCTTTTCGGGTTTTGGCTACATGACACCTATATCGGCATTTAAGGCCATGTTTACACCAGTTTCATTCAGAATATAGAGCCTCGTAGCACCTTTTCTGATTCCCATAAAAATCTGAAAACCCATGAGCATAATATAATTGGATACACTCCCATAAAAATCCGAAAAGCCTCTTAGCATAAAGCGTAATTGGATGCACTGTTTACTGGTTCCCTTGAGCCATCTGAGGAGTAGAGATCCACGACGTAGTCTTAATAGTGCCAAATCCCACTATGATGAGACAAGGGAAGTATGAATCACGAGTAGAGGTTCAATAGAAGACAACTCACACGTAACCAAAGTTGTAGTAGCACCTTAACAGGTGCAGGACGTCAGAAGAGATGCAACATTGTCTATGAAAAACATGAGTCCGATGAAGAATTAAAAAAAACATATCTATGTTCAGACGAACACCAGGAACTTCTACATGAGATTCGAGAGTCCACAGATGACTAGAAGGGTGTTGGCTAATGCAGGCAATGATGTCTCTGATGACTTATTGTATTCATATAAATCTTAGTCTTTTGAAGGGTAATTGATAAACTGCAAGAGACGTCGACTCGAAACAAAAATTAATAGTGACTAAATAAAGATGTAACATATGAGAGCAAAAAAATGTGAGTATGAGAGCATGCATTCTGGACCACATGGTTCTGTTTTCTCTCTCCTGATCTTCTCTCTCCTGGTTGGATCATGTGGTATAGAATGCATGCTCTCATGCTCTCACAGGTTTTGGCTCTCATAGGATCACTCCTCTATAGTAGTTATTATGTCAGCTATATTTCTGATCAACCTATGCTGTTGTTTTTTTTTGATTTGAAGGCGGGTTGAAATATTAGAGGAAATGTTACATGGTATCCAACCTATAATTCCAATCCAAAAATTTAGGGGGGTGTGAGGTTAGGTAAATTGGACCCAAACCCAGTTTCATTATGGGAAAACGGGTAACCAAGTGGTCAGTGGACCCTTAATGCTAGTATTTTTTTGTTGTTGGAGAATGGGTTATTTGTAGGATTTGAACTCTGGCTGTTTAAGATGGAAGCTTACATGTTTAACTATCAGGTTATTGAGAGGATTTTGAGGTTAATATTTTCTTACTTTTGCGAAAAGGTAGTCCTATATTGTACACTTTAGGAAGTTTTCTGCAGGGTGCTGATGTTAGGTGCAACTTGCATGGCAATGGTGTTGAGGTTTATGAGTATTTATTTTTTTTATTGTCCTGTACTCTCTAAGAGGTGTGGACACGAGAAAGAATTGATTCTTTGTTCGTAAATCTGCTCGGGCTTTGTGGGTGAGCTTTTGATTGAGGGGTTTGCTATAACATTGAGTTTGAGGTGCCACCAGAAAAGGGAAAGACCTTTTGTACCTGGTGTATTTTCTCAAGCTGTCTTTCAAGAGCACGTGGTTCAAATGGCTGCAGAAATTTTCTTCTGAATGCCATAATTTTCTGAAGTCATCCTTTGATATTCAAAGAAAAAGTTTTGCTATGGATTGGATGATCTTTTTTTATTGTTACAGTTTTGTGGTTGAATAATAAAATGGCTTTTGCTTAACAACCACATGTTTTCTTGTTTTATCAGGTCTTTTTTTATTATTTATGCATTTTTTGAGAACTGCATCTTTTTTTTGCCTTTGCTTTGCTTATGGTGAACTGACATTTTATATTGCATTAATTATATAGGTTGGTCCTGAGGCATTTGAACAAGCTGCTGCTGGAGGCAGTGGGTCTGGTGGCCCTTTCGATGGCTCTGGATTCAACGGTGCTGGTTTTGACTTTAGCGACTTCTTTCATAGGGATGCCGGAGGAGTAAATGATGTATGCATTGTTCTTTCTGTTCAAGATTATTGTTATGTTCATGTCTGTCGTTATGCATTCATTCTTTTCGTCAAGGTTATTGTTTTCTTTTTAAATGCCTATGACCTTTATAGGTTAATGGTTATTGATAAGTTGAATATTATCTGTTTTAGTTCATCTATGTATGTATGTTTCATTCAATACATTATTTCCTCTGAATGGACAGTACCTGTTCTTCCCTCTTTTGTCTTAATTTCCTCATGAGTATGTCTTACTGGAAATTGGAATTAGCATTGCATCATCAAAGTTATAAATTGTCTCTATAAAACGGTTCTGTAATTCTTTATGCGTGCTTGGGTTTCTTTTCTGGTATCCCATGTATGGATATAGTATGCAGATCAGATGCATATATGATCTACAACAAAAACATGAATAGAGGGTGTTATGGACGGTGCAAATAGGGTATATCTTATGAGCATGATGTTCTTTTTAGGTCTAGAGTCAAATCTTTTCCAGTATGCAGGCCATGGTTTTGTTTTGGATTATTATAAGTATGGAACATGCATGAAAAACATGTTTGGATGCTGCTGCTCAGAATCAATTTAAATTTATCTTTCAAACTTCTGAGAGAGCGTAGAAACTGAGACTAGACCCCTTAAACAGTAAAAAAAAGATGGGATAACTTTGAGAATCTTCCTGAAATTTGATGTTTGTTTAAATGTGACCTCCACCTGGTTATTTACTTTCATGCAAACATGCCAATATTCGCTCAACATCATATGTAGTTTGAGTACTATAAGAGTTGGAGTATCTAAAAAAATGAATTTATGTTCGGTCCTTTGAATGGATGGCTAGCTTCTTCGTTTTGGCAAAAAAGACAAGCTGAGAGGCACAATTAGATCGTAGGAAGTTTAACAATCAATTGAAAGTTTAAGGGACACAAAACCACGAGGAAAGCAAGATGAAACTTTGACATTTATGGTGATATTGGGATAAATTAGAACCCGTAAAAATAAAAAATATTTTTTTCAACACAACCAATAATCAGTCGACTAGTCGGCTTGTTGATTGAATAGTCGGACCGACTATTTGATCCCAGACTGAATGTTGACTGAATATTGATTATTCAGTCGGTCACCCAACACACGTCATAGTTGGAACAACTATTTGGTCCTAGTCGACCGGCTATTGCGACAGCGAATTGTACTCTAAATGCCAAAATTTAATTATTTTCTTTCCAATATCCTTCAACAGTCAGCATTGACCTTAGCAATAACGATGTGGGTGATGTGTGGCATATAATATAGAACCAAATTCCTAAGTAGTACTTGGGATTTACGTAAATACCCAGTTCTACAAAATGTTTTTTTAACATAGAAACTATAGTGGTGTCGCATGTTCAACATGTGACACCTGAAAAGTTTTTTTACCCTGTAACCACAGAAGTAGCGCATCCTTAAGATGCGATATACATAGATCTTCCTGGATATGTTCCCCGATAGTTTCAGGAACTTTCTCACATAGCGCATGTTAAACATGCGCTATATGAGAAACGTTATGGAACAATTCCAGTAAGTTTCTCATATAGCGCATGTTCAACATGCGCTATGTAAGAAAGTTCCTGGAACAATTCCAGGAAGTATCTCATATAGCACATGTTCAACATGCGCCATATGAGGTTCTCCCTGGAACGATTCCAGTGAGTTTCTCATATGGCGCATGTTCAACATGCGACATATTAGATGCTTCCTGGAAATGACAGGCCAGAAAGAACCTCCTCTTGTGGCCTTTAGTCTTCTTAGGACAAGGGACCAGACAAGTCCAAGGATGAACCTCCTCTTCTGCCAGACTGAGACCGTAGCTTATTACAGCTCTTCCTACTCAAGTTATGTGCTTCTTTTACGTCGATGGACACACATTCACAAATATCTCCACAATCACAAATGTGGGTTATGGATGCACACACATTCACAAATGATATATATTGATGCAGAAAGACAATCACACAAATTCCATATATTGAATTGTCTACGGATATACATTTTCATTTTTGTATCACATTAACAACTACAAAGTGTACAACTCAACGCTTTCTCCTACGCTCATATGTTATCGTTGAATCACGAAGATGGAAGGGTAATAAACGGTTCACCTCATCTATCATATTGATTTGCGAGGGCCCAACAACGTCTTCGTCGAAGGTAGGCATCGGTGGCGGCGTGAGCGTGCAGTACGTGGGTTGTGTTTCTCTGGCGTCCATGCCTTGCCTCAACGGTGCCTACGACGTTGGCATGTCGTCACGTGATCGCTCGACAACCGGTGTGACGAAGTCTGTCCCCAATTCCGTTGACGCAAGATCCTAATCTGCCGCAGCGGCTGCCTCAATGTCCATGGGTTCCGCTACTGGTTCACGCGCTCTTCCCCGACCTCTTCCTCTTCCTCTTGCTCTTCCTCGCCTGGCCTCCGCCTGAGCCACATCAACATGGTCGTCATGTATTGTGACGGCATCTGCAAATTGAAATGACAACCATTGTTTTTTCGCTTTTGCTTGTGTCGTAATCTCGCGGCATTCCTCGTGTCCAATATTATATATCCGGCTCCACTTGATGAGCTGCATCCAAAGAAAAAAATACATATAGGTAAATTTGCTGGAAACTTGTTGAAGTAATTTACAACAAAGTTTGTGCGAGCACTTACGTTGCTTGCCAGAGTTGCACCTAGTCGTCCAACAAATCTTCTTGTAATGATCCTATACCATTGCTCGTAGGCGAGCGTCGCGAAGATCCCATTGGACCGATCGATATCAACGACTCTATCTTCCTGCTCATCTCATTGGCTTATATACAACCAGTGTTTCGCCCTTCAATCCACATGCACCTTCCCCCTCAAGTCGATTGCATGGAGGTCTTGAAAGGTAAAGCAAGGGCGTGGAATGTCCTGACGGCCGTCAAATTGTCTCAGGAATCGGTCGGGGAAGTAATACTCCACAATGTGGAAGTAGATCAACGGTACACGCGCCCTTCAAATGCGATCGCCTTCAAGACAGTTGGCAGGGAGACTTGCGTGGATGTCTTAGGTATACGGCGTCCACAATACCTGAATGGCAAAATTGTATTTAGATCAATAATTTTTTTTGAAATCTTGAAATAGGGGGAGACACTCGTTGGTGTTCACCCCATCTTTTATTCAAAAAGCGTGAACAAAAGGAAGACGAAGAAAATACAGAAAGTAGCGTCAACAGAGCGACCAATTACAACAACCACTCCTCAACCAAACACTTGGCATGTATCTCCACATTTTCCTTATAAAAGCGCTGCCCCGAGAACACCAAGGTATTCCTCCCCAGCCAAATAGCCCATAGGACGGCCAAAGGATAGATCAACTCCCTCCTAGATGTTATCCTACTCGCCACCAGCGAGTCGCAAAACGCTTCGAGACCCTCCATGCAACACCAGGCCAAATCCGCCCCATGCCAAATCTGAAGCACCTTGGGGCACTTGAAGAACATATGCTCGACGGACTCAATTGCCTCCTCGCAAAGCATGCACCTGTTAGAGGTGGATCCAAGAAGCCTGGCACATCGGTCCCTCGTCATCAGCCTTTGTCTCCGCAGCAGCCATAAGAAGAAACCAATTCGCTCAGGAAGCTTGAGCGCCCAGAGGAAAGCACAATTGCAGATAAAAATTTCCGAACGGGACGGTGTCGGCCTGCAAATAGCCCCAAAGGCCATCTTAACCAAAAACGAACCCGCATGCCAACCCCAGTGGTCCCTCCCCTTCGAAGGGCGCCCCACCTCCTTGATAGCATCCAGCATGTCCAAGAAATCCTCCAATCTTTGGTCGGAGAAATTAGAGGAAAAGGTCGGGCACCAATTACCATCCGACCAACAAGCTGCAACCGTCATCAATTTATCATCGGCGAGAGCAAATAACCGTGGGAACCTCGAGCAAAGGCCCCCCTCCCCCGTCCAATCGTCCGACCAAAAAGCGAAAGATTCGCCCCACCAAGGATCGGTCTAAACAAAGTTAAGTTCTTGGAAAAAACCTCCACAACCCCCCTCCAGAATGGAGTCGGAGAGTCAATCTGCGCATCTGTCCTCGGAGGCGCCCTTGAAACACCATAAATCTTGCGCAACACGATACAAACAAGATCCTCTCCGGGTTCCCAGAGTCTACTCGCCCACTTAAGAAGCAAGGCCTCGTTCATTTGCTGGAGACACTTTACTTCCAGATCTCCCTGATTCTTCTCGACCGTAATATCCTCCCACCCCACAAGGTGGATGCCCCTCGCCCCCCTATGATTTCCCCATAAGAAGCTATGCATCCTCTTCTCCAACCGATCTCTAATACCCTTTGGAATACGTCGGTTGGAAAGGAAATAGATCAGGATGGAGGAAAGTACAGCCTTCAGAAGCACCAGCCGCCCCCTCGATAAAATAGCCGACCTCCACCCTGCCAACCTCTCTTCCACCTTCTTGACGACCCTTAGCCAATCTCTCGTCCTCGTTCTGCCCGTAGTCAGGGGCATCCCTAGATAATCCATCGGCAACGAGCAACAACTCGAACCCAACGTCTGAGCACAGGCATCGACCTCCACTACTGAGAGATCTATAGGGACAGCCTTCGACTTATCAGCATTTTTGAACATCCCAGACAATTCGCTGAATATTTCCTGCGCCATAGCCATGCCACTTGCCTCCGCAACCCCCCCTTCTATGAAGAATAAAGTATCGTCGGCGTACTGCAGGAGCAGAACCAGCGAACCGTCCCTCGAGTAGCCACTTGAGAGCCCACAACTGACAACACGAATCACGATGCTAGAGAGGACATCCGCCGCAAGGACAAACAACATAGGAGCAAGCGGGCACCCCTGACGCACCCCCTCTGAGGCTGGAAGAAGACCCCTCCGTACGACCATTCACCATGACCGTAAAAGAAGACGTTGTTACACAACGCCTCATCCAAGCAATCCAAATCTCCGGAAACCCCTTCCTTCGCAACATCGACCAAAGAAACCTCCAGTCCAGGCTATCGTAAGCCTTAGCAAAGTCCAATTTCCATAGAACACCGCTTTTATCCCTTCTCCGCCAGTCTGCAATGATCTTAAATGCGAGCGTGAGGCAATCCGATATCTGTCTCCCCGGAATAAAAGCAGACTGCAGTGGGGAGATAACGCAAGAAAGGACATAACTCAGTCTATCGACGAAGACCTTCGCGGTAATCAGATATAGCGCGTTAGAGACCGCAATAGGGCGATCGTCATCGATGGATACCGGCGCCGCAGCCTTGGGTAGTAAGATGATTACCGCGCGGTTGACCCTTTCAAAGCCCGCATTTTCCAAACAAAATTCAGAGACGACCTCCAACACCTCAGTGCCTACCAGATCCCAGAAGTCCTTATAAAAGAAATCGGGAAACCGTCAGGCCCAGGAGCAGCATCCGCATTCAGGTTCCAGACCGCATCCTTAATCTCCTCCAGAGTCACAACGCGAGTGAGCAATTCGCAAGAGGAAGTCGCTACAGGTGTTGTGCTCAGGCCCGACCACTTCCAAATCCTCGGGATATTCCTCGAAGAGACGTCTTTAAAGTGATTGATAATAGCTCTCCCCATTTCTTTGTTCCCTTCCACGTGGACCCCACAAATCGAGATAGACCGCATCGCATTAGACCGGCGCCTCCCACTTGCTACACGATGAAAATAAGATGTGTTCGCATCCCCCTCTCGCAATCATACACTTCTCGACCTCTGCCTCCACTCCATGACCCGCTTACGATCTTCGATGGCAACCTGTTTCTGGGCATCATCACGACAAGCCAACTCGTCCACCGATAGCTATCTTTGGTCCTCCAGGGCATCACACCTCCGAATCACCTCCTCAGCCTCCATCCTCGCCGCACATCTGGTCGCCCGAGATTCCCTCTTGAAGGCCGACATCCTTACCCGCAAAGAAGTAAGTTTCTGGACAAAGCAAGAAGCGGCAGACCCAGTAACATCCACGCTGGTCCAATAGGAGGCAACCACCTCCCTAAAGTTTTCCTCCATCAGCCAGCACTTTTCATATCAGAAAAGACCCCTTTGCACAGGGGCATCACCTGAATCCCACAAAATTGGAGCGTGATCGGAAAGCGTCCACGGTTTGGCCCTCACAAAAGAAAGAGGGAACGAATCCAACAGCTCTGGCGAAGCCATAAAACGATCAATACGCGAACGCGAGTTGGAACTTCTCCACGTATAGGCGACATCCTCAGCATCCATAACCTCAAGGCCCAGGGAGTCAATAGCGTCGGCGAAGTCGACTGACCCCGAGTCTTGACCCCCTTGTTCCCTGGTCTGTTAGCCGCCCGCAACGTAACGTTGAAATCCCCCTATGAGCCAAGGGACCTCCGAGATCGTCCTGCCCACCTCAAGAAGATCCTCCCACACCTCTCCCCGCAAGACATTACAACAAGGACCATAAACACAAGAGATAGCCAGCGGCATTGAGGAAACCGTACATACCAGCAGGATCGTCAGGACATGTCTCCCACGAATAAGCACTTCAAAAGCCAAAGTCGAGGACCTCCAAGCAATCAACAACCCACCAGCAGAGCCTTGAGCATCCACCGTTCTGAACTGGTCAATGGCCCCCGCACCAAAAGATCGCCATATGTTATCTGTAACAGATTGAAGTTTTGTTTCTTGAAGTATAATGATGTCGCATCCCCACTCAACGACCCTCGACCCCAAAGTCCTCCGTTTGCTCGGGTCTCCGAGCCCACGAACATTCCAGGAAAGAATTTTCATTTGGGACCGCCTTGCTTCCCCTCAATGCGGACCACCCCTGCGGCCACCGCAACGATATCTTTTAATGTCACGCCCGGTTGCGCTTCCCGTCGTGAAGACCTGGATCTACTCCTCCTATATCTCTTCCCAGCCCGTCTGTCACTTGCCTCCTCAGAAGAGAGCCCATTGTTCATGTTGGGGCTCGGTGGAATGGTTGAAACACCGGCAACACCTTCAGAGCATGGATGAAGGTCCAACACGGTTGAGGAGGGAGGTGCAGGATCGAAAGATTGTGAAGTTTGGGTTCGGGTCCTCACCTCCGCCACGACAGGGAAGCACAAGGAGGTAGATGCCCGCTGGGGAAAACCACATGCCGAAGCCCCGAACTCACCATAAGGGACGAGCCATGCCGGCGAGGCCGAGAACGCCGCGAGCAGCAAGGGATGACCGGAGGCCGACGACGTACAGACGACCCGAGCAAGAGGCGGATCTGGAAGGCCTTTCGAACCGGAATAAAGAGTGAAAGGTGTAGCCGGATCCTCAAAAGGGTTCGCACAAGCAACCCGAGGCCTCAGACCGACTTCCAGAGTCACAGAACAACGGGGCGGGGACCACGCAGATATCCCTGAATCCACGTCATCAGGCAAAGGGAATGGAGCCTTGTACAGGACCCGAGACGTGCCCTCGAACGGGCACATGCAATCAACATCGCGCGCCGTTCCACCCAAAGTTCCCCTCGGAAAACCAACCACCATCACGGAATGCGAACCGTCGTCGTTTAAGCCCCCGACGTTCTCCCCAGGAAACTCCGGTGGTGGAGGAGGCACCTCGATCTGCAGCTCGATGGAGAACATGTAGCAGCCGACCTCCAATTCCGCGAAGGAGCTCCGACCTTCAAACTCAACCAGCAAGGCCCGGTTACATTCCAATAACACCACCATGTCATTCACCTGCGAGCCCGGCTTGAGTCCGTCATCAAGCACCTCCCGAACAGTGCCCCACCGCCTCAAGGCTTTCCGCAGGCATCCCACCGTCCGGGATAAAAACAGAAGTCCCTTCACCCTAGCAACACAGGTCTCCATCTCCACACAGAAACCATCGACAAAACGAAAATTTCTCCAGCAGACATTGCCAACATCGCCATTCTGGATAAGGCGATCCCTCTGGAACGTTGATAGCCCACGTACACAACACCTTCGATCATCAAGTTTCACAATATCGCCATATAACGTCGACCCCAGGAACCCATATAGGTGGGTCGTCAAATCCTCCCACACGAAAGCACCTCTCACCTCGAACCCGATCACTGCATGCATGTCGGTCCCTCGAACATCCTCCCTCACCTCCTCCGGGGTTAGCGAAGAAGCACCCCCCATCGCATGCACCTGTTTGTCCGCACGTTGAGCTACACCTGCATTTCTGCGCACACCTACCACTACTTCAGCGAAGGTAGACTCCCCCCGTCAACTAGATGACGCACTGGAGCTGCAATGTTCACAATGAAGAGCCGATCCCCTCGCAGGACCCCCAACGTCAATCTTTCCAACAGGAGCCATGCACGTAGCTTGGCGGTGACCAAGCCTTCCGCAGGATAAACACCTCGGCGGGGAGGGATAAAACGAAGCAACATGCCCCTTGCTCCACATCGAAAGCACCGCTTCCCTAGCTTCCTGTGAGATACAAGCACCCACTTTCCACTTCCCCCTCCGATAGGCTCCGCACCACCCCCACCTACCACCCTCTCACCCTCCTTCTCGCACACTACCGACTTCCCCTTCACCGAGACCCTGCAAGCTCCCCCCTCCAACGACCCGCTTCTTACTCCCTTCACACGCACTCGCTCCAGCGACCCCCCCCCCCCCCCCGCGCGTAGAGGCCTTCTCACCTCCCCCCTGCGATGAGCCTGTCACCGACGATGCCCCATGCAACGAGACTTCCAGCGCATCTGCTCTCCGAGGTTTTGGTTGAAATTGAAGTAATTTGTGGATGTAAAATTACCTGCTCGGGTGATTGCATGTCAAAAGCGTCCTGGTATGGTCTCACTACGTATGTAGGCTGTCGACGATGCGCAAACGTCGTTGCCCAACGAACTCTTAACGGGCGCCCGTGCGACTGTCTGCCTTCTCTCACAACAGGAGAAATGTGAGGGAAATGCTCCCATGCCCATAACTGAAGCAGTATGACCCAGCCTCCAATCTCCTCGGCCGCTATATCCGCCGCTAAACAGATGTGTCTATATAGATACGCAAGTACAGCGGATCCCCAGCTCAACGTCCCAGAGTACTCCAGATCGTGCAGATGTGGTAGTGCAATAAGGGAAACCAACGATCCTGATTTGTCTGTGAATGGTACTCCACCAAGCAACTGCAAGATGTACGTTCGAGCATGTCTCTGTAAGACCACCTCGTCTGCATCGTCTGACAAGTCTGCAAAATGGGTGAATGACCAACTCGCTAACACCCTGCTGCCAACGATTTTTGATGGAAGTGGCCTTACACCCAATAGGTCCTCGCAAGTATCTGCCCATATGGCTCCAGGTATAGTCTCCCCCGTAACAGTAGGTCCATCAATTCGTAACCCTATGATGAATGCGACATCCTGCAAGGTGATGGATATCTCCCCACTAGCCATGTGGAAAGTGTGTGTCTCGGACCTCCAACGTTCAACCAACGCCGTAACTAAATGCCAATCTAGCGTGATGAATTCCAGCTCAGATACGCATCCAAAACCCGCTTGAGCTATATACGGCTGGAGTCGATCATCCAAAGGAATCCGACGAACATGTGTCTCTCGACGTCGACAACGCAACCATGAAGATTCCTATAAGATAATTGTTATAAGGAAAATGAGTAAAGAAAAATGATAATTAAAAAAACTTACATCGCCAGCCCAGACATGACGAGAACGATGTCGCTCCTGGAGAGTCAAAACGGATGGGTCAAGTGGGACGGGATCCATCTGCAATTTTAAAAAAGTCAATGTTAGAATATACAATGTAAAAAATAAGAATATACGATAAGAGTAATTATGTTGCAAATTAAAGGAAAAATAAGCGAACTTACTCAAAACAGGGCATTTGCGCTTGTTGTGACCCACACCACCACAATTACCACATTTATTCTTATTCCTTCCCGTCGTCTGCGCATTAGACGTGGATGCTTGAGAATCTCTTGCGGTTTTATTGGGACATTCACGGTGTGTGTGACCCAGTATCCCACAAAACGAATAAGTATTGTGGCGAATCACATCTCTAACATCCATTTCATTATGAATTTTTGTTGTGCGTGGTCGACCTTTGCCGCGCTTACGCTTTGGGTCAGGACGTATTTCTGGATAATCTAAAGGAGTCCACATTTCCCGATCACCGATGAGGAAAAATTTTCCTCCATAAACTTTCAGTTGATGTTGCCATGTGTACCACTATCCAACATAGGAATGCACTTCCGCTCGACGGTTTGAAATGACCACAATGGCATGGGAACATGGGATACGGAAAATTTGCCACTTATTACATGTGCATTTACGTTGAAGTAAATTTACCGTGTATTGTTTGCGACCGCGAAGGCCACTAGACGCCCGTCGAACACTGCTAGAAACCTCGAACAATATATCCGGTTGCCTTTGTATTTGGGTTACTGTGTGCCTGTTCGCAGCTGCACTGCTTCGGTTCAACTCTGTGGATGCATAATGCGTGAATTTGCGACCTGCAGCAATGGCTGCGCTTGCCTTTTCAGCATGCTGGTTAAAGTATAACACACAATTATAAAAAGTCTTCTCGATCAACGCAGAAATTGACAAGCAACGGGCATCTTTGAGAACTGCATTGTAGCTTGCGCTCAAATTTGTAATCATCTGACCAAACCTATAACCACCGTCATAAGCCAAGGTCCATTGCTCACGGCGTCAATCATGAGTCGAAAATCATCTACCTGCTTCTGTATTCCACTCTTGTAATTTTCTCATGAAGTACGCGAACTTTCTAGTCGTCGTTTGTATGCTGTTGCTTGAAACAGAGCTTTCATGGAGCCGTTTTTGAAAACGCTATTGAAGTTGCTTGTGACGTGCCTTGAACAGAACCGCCAATATGCAAAAGGTTCTAATAAGTCTACGTCAGAATCTTTCATAGCGGATTTTATTCCAGAATTCCGGTCGGAAATGATACATATTGGCCCAGCTCGCATGCCAATTACCCTGATACGTACCAACGATAGAAACCACTTACATGAAGGAGCGGATTCCTCTGGATATGAATTTGTAGTCCAATTGAGGGTGATCCTGATTAACTGTAGGGTTTATACAAGTGTGTGCCCCAACAAACTTGGAGATCACCCACAGTCCATCAAATTTTCTAAAATGTCCTCATAACTACCAAACACAGCCATATTCAATCTCTGTGTGCAAAAAGCCGACCATATCAAGCTGGTGGATTCCTTGACAATGAAGTCATAGTGTGCCAGAATGTGATACTTCTTTACAGCGTAAATCAAATCTTCCCTACTTTTGAAGGTTCTACCCTTGCGTATTTCGTCAACGACACCATCAAGTCGAGACTTCTTTCGAATGTCGTCTTCATAGGTTGAACGAGTATTGGATCCTCTAACCCCAAAAAAGGGTATACGGGGAACAATATGCTGCGTGCTTTGTTCATCAACTGGGATCTCCTCGTCTACGACATTATCGTCGATATCTTCTTCACTACCTTCTTCCATGTCATCATCTGATCCCCAAGGGATGAAATCACCAAAGCGTGATTAATCTCTCGCATCAACGAAGGGATGAAATCATTCAAAGCGTGATTAACCTCTCCCATCAACGAGTCACTCATCCGCCATTCTTGATCCGTACATGGCTGCGTTATAGGCACATCAGTGTCAAAGGAGAGTTCCATGTTAGGGACAACTGCTGGTTGTATGCTAGGGAAGATTGTTGGTTGTGTGTTACAGACAACTGTTGGTTGTGTACTTGGGACAACGGACGGTCTCGTGATATCGACAACATTGGGGACTTAGCTCGCAGAGACATCTTCAACAATAATGTCAGTAGGCATTGATTTCCCAGTGGTCCGAGCATACACAAAAACTCCCTGCACATCATCATCATCGTCGATAGAGGAAAAAGATGGTTCTTCCCCTGGGCCTCGAGGGACGCGATTTAGTAATCGGATATTTTGACTATTGGCATCCAGGTTGAACTTACGGTAAACCAAGTTCAACATCTCATCGAACGTCATATTAGAATTAATCCAAACCCCCGTACGTTGGTCGTCGAACCACTAATAAGCGTACCCTTCAAATGAAACATACAATACAACTCTTCCATTCCGACCTAATACGTGACACAACGTACAAGTAAAAAAAATACATTCATGAAATGAAGAATCATACGCATATTATATAATCAACAATCTCAAGAAATAAATTTTACCAAGTCCCAATGTATGGAACAACGACTAAGCCATAGTGGGAGGCGGTGGAGGCTAGGACGGTATCGACCAAAGAAGATACGGAAAAGGAGTTTTTCGCGCACCTAGGAGTGATCAAAAACGAGGTTTCTCGGAGAGGGGGAGGCCGAGGACGGCGGGTGCCACTGGGGGAGTCGTGGGCGGCAGCAGGAAGGGTCGGGTTTGACTTGCGCGTGGGGAGCCCGAAGGAAATGCACGACTTTTATTTAGCCCAGAAATCGCATATTGGATATGCACTATACATATCGCATCTTAAAGATGCGCTACTTCTGTGGTTACGGGGTAAAAAAAAACTTTTCAGGTGTCGCATGTTGAATATGCGACACCACTGTAGTTTCTATGTAAAAAAACATTTTGTAGAACCTAGGTATTTACGTAAATCCCATGTACTACTTAGGAAGTTGAACAATCAATTGAAAGTTTAAGGGACACAAAACCACGAGGAAAGGAAGATGGAACTTTGACATTTATGGTGATATTGGGATAAATTAGAACTCGTAAAAATAAAAAAATATTTTCAACACAACCAATAATCAGTCGACTAGTCGGCTTGTTGATTGAATAGCCGGACCGACTATTTGATCCCATACTGAATGTTGACTGAATATTGATTATTCAGTCGGTCACCCAACACACATCATAGCTGGAACAACTATTTGGTCCTTGTCGACCGGCTATTGCGACAACGAATTGTACTCTAAATGTCGAAATTTAATTATTTTCTTTATAATATCCTTCAACAGTCAGTATTGACCTTAGCAATAACGATGTGGGTGATGTGTGGCATATAATATATAATGTGTATCGACGTGTTAAATACACCCAAGTCTTGCATATACTTATGTACTTGTATGCGAACTATTGGTTTAAGAACCGTGATGATTTTAATTTGCGAGAAAATCACTTTTCGACCCATTGATATTTCCACCAATATTGTCGATATGTATTCCTGGTGTATCCTTTTCCAGACTTACCTTTATGATATTGATATTTCAATCCTGGACCATAGTTTGTAGCTAGAATAAGGTTCTTTCATTTCATCAACATCACCATAAAATATATTCATTTTTATAGGAGGTGAGAGGTGAAACGATTAGTTTTGCAAAAAGATGTTGGTGGAAAAATGTTACCACAGTGATATGGTGAGTTTTGTAGATTTTATTGAGATTTTTGATGAGAACTTGATACATAACGAATGGGTGAGGATGATACATCAACGTCCTTGTATTGAGAATCAACCATTTCCACACCAAGAGATCCTATTAAAGAAATCAAATCCTCCATAATTAACCCTTGGGCCATTTCCATAGAACCCAATCCCATAATTATTATACGATACAATCCATACCCGTAGCTTCGATAAGACCCACACTCATAGTTCATGGGCTCTGGACTTATCACATATTCTCCATGTGCATTTTTATGTTCTAGATATTCTCGTTCATGTTCCAACTTTTGACTACTTGTTGGTGGTGGCCCTTTGCCACTACTCCTAGAAGTTGCATGCACGTTGCCACAACTTACCTATGTAATCACCTCTCATGCATCTCCATTGTCATCATCATTGCACTTCTCCTTAGAATCGAAGGGTCTTCGGATTGCTTTCGATGCCAAGAGTATTGGTACTTCAATGACTTGATTTCGCTATTGAGTACTCAACACTGACACTTGTCTACTGAACGATTGCTTGATTTGATCTGTCTTCTTCCTCAAGAACATGACATCATTTCCATCCATTTTCTAAGGACATAATCTCCTCTTTTACATGAATCATCATGAATACAGAATCATTAGGTAACATCCTTTGGATACATATAATCTTCCTTGTCTCGTCCTTCGGTGTCATGCTTGATCATCAGTGCAATATTATATTGGAAGTAAAGCAAGTCATTCAAATTTTTTGACCCAATTTGTTCTTTTTTCCAATAGATCAAAATTGAGGGTGATTTAATTTCTTTCACAACCTCTTGCATGTATGATTATGATGACATTTTAGTCATAATTTTTTTCAAATGGGAGCATCCACATTGTGCATTTTCTTTAATTGAAAAAGAAATAACATGTGTGATTACACGTCAATGTTAACTAAATATCATGTATAGCTATGTTATATGCTTACTTGAAATGGTGTTGTTTCCTCCATTTATTGTTGTTACTTTCTAAATGAGAGCAACAAATCCCTAAAGAACTCAATCAACATAAAAACATCATCTTAATAATTATGATATGGTTATATATAAATTGAAATTAAAATATTTATAATATTATTAAAACTTATACATAGTATGCCTCATGCATGCATTCTATTTGAGAGTTGGGATCCTTTTTGCGCCTTTCAACCACTTCTTGTAACAATGACAAGAGGTCAGAAACCATGTTCGTGCTTGTGCTGATATTATGATTTCATGCAATAAATGTAAAAGTTATCAATATCATGAATTTCAAATGATTAACGAATATTAATATGTAATTGAAATTGTAATCTCACAAGCATTTGTGAAATACACACACATATATCTTACATATGATATCATTTTGCTAGTTCTCCTTATTGGTCTGTGTTTTTTCTTTGTTATTATTGCATGCATCATAATGCTCTTCACGTTCAAGAGGTGAAGATAATGGCCTATTTTGATGACAGTTACCCTCAGATTGGTCTCCTTGCGCATGTGACTAACCATGATTATGGGGAGTATTTAATGGACTACAAAATCATGTTCTTTTATATGACATGAGACGATTACGTAGAATACAGAGACTCGATCCGGACATGATATGGAGGAAGGAATCATACATGGTACATGGACCTGCCTAGGAATTCTTAGTTCTGATGAATCTCATTATCAAATAAAAATGTAGTACCAGTAAGTATTAGTGTATTATATGATTGCGTATTATGCAATCTTGTATTTGACATTTACTATTTTAATTGTAAAGTTATTTATGCGTTCTCTATAATAAAATCACTAATGTTTTTTTTGGCTTTGATGGAAGAAATTGAAATATGAAAAATTTAAGGTATTGCATTATTTTAACATCATATTATTAACAAAAAATCATGTATCTCTATCTCATTTATTGATTAAAGAATTTAAGAAATTTTACGTAGGAAATTGAGTGTTTAAACGATTCCCCCAATTTCCGGTCATATCACTAAAATTCCATTGAATTTCTCTTTCCAATGCTTTACCGAAACGAAATCGAAATCCGACAGTTAAGGCCTTGGACCGCAATATCACTCTGTTAACCCAAGCAAGATCTTTAAGTCCACCTTCTTAACGAACATTCTTAAATGTTATTGACTTGTTGAAGCTTGCTGTGAGGTTGAGATGGCGAGAGGCGTGAAGAGGGGAGCGAGGGTCTGGCGCGAGGTCTGTCAGGTGGAGACTAAGGGAGGCTCGAAGGCATGTGAGCGAGGGAGTGCTGCCTCCTGGAGTTCGTGGTGCTGAAGTTCGAGATGCTGGTACTGATGGTTGGGAGGTGGTTTCTCATCGGAAGCCGGGTTGGAGATGCTTTCGATGCGGAGAGCGGGGACACTTGGTCTCTGTCTGTTCTCTACCTCCGCGTTGCTTCTCGTGCGGAGGGTTGGGCCACCGCCGAAGTGGCTGTGGGGAGGTTGGCAGGGAAGCCATTGCTGATCCGGCTGCGGGCTCTCGAAGCTCGGGCTCTAAGGGTCTGCGGGTTCTCGAGATGAAGGCTGCTAGCTACTGGAGGTCCTGACGGAGTCGTACTCTCGGGCGTGGATGGAGGAGTCAGAGGATTCTTGGTTGGTGTTTCGACTGGGGATGTGGGCAACGCACCTCCACGCAGATGGTGGCGGGGGTAGAGGCTGAGCTTGCGCGCTGCTTCAATGGTGGGTTCGAGGGCGATGTTGTTTGCTTGGGAACGGGTCAGGTCTGTGCTCGCGGCCTGTCGTCACAGCAAAGGGGTGTCCTTCTGGCCTCCGAGGCTGGCGGGGTGGTCGTCTTGAGGCTGCCACATTTCGCTGATGGATTTCGATCGATCGATCGTTTGAGTGGCGCAGGTGCGCGTGGCGCCCTTCCTTTCGTGCACGGTTGGCGCGTTGGGTCCAGCGCTGAAGCATGTGGGTAGGATTCTGAAGATCCTGGATGATGGTGCTGTGCCGGGCACTAACCCGGAGGTGGCGCTACTCCTGATGGAGTGCCCTCTCGGTGTTTGTCCTGAATCGGAGGTGCTTTTTTCGGTTGTCCGTTTCTCCTTCAAGCTGCTGATCCGGCTGCTAGCTCCTCTGTCGCCGCTTGGTCGGGAAGGGCCCGGTTGCGTTACCTTGTCTTCCTCGCGGGGAGGAGATCGGCCAGCTGGGGCGTCGGTTGGGATTCCTTTGGACCTTCCGAGAGATCTCGGGAACCGTTGTTCTGACGACTCTTCGCATTTCTCTTGGGAAGCGCTCTTCGATGCCTCTGGTGTTCCTTCTCTCGGGGCGTTGGTTGGGTTTCCTCTGGTCTTCCTGAGAAATCCTTCGGCAGTTGCGTCTCTTCACCAGTGGCCGGGTGCGGAGCCCTCAATCCGGATCTTCCAGGCATATTTTCTTCTGGCGTCGCTTGGGCCTCTTTACCCGAGTATGAACCGGGTGGCTTCTTCGGATGTCGCGGACTCGAGTCTTGTCTTTTTCGGATCCAGGGTCGGGTGCTCCTCGGGTCGGCCTTCGGCGATTTCCTTTCCTGGTGACCCTTCCGGCTCGACTCCGCGGAGGATTTGTCTTGGACGCTGACCTTCGTGTCCCACCTCGGCGGGGAAGGAGCAGCACGTTGGCATCGAAGCGATGTTTGCGAGGTCGTTGGTTGCTCGTCGGTTACTTCCGCTGGTGAGGGGAAGGAAGATAAGGGGTCGGGGAAGAGGTACCGGAGAAGGCATCGGATTAGGGCTGCTGTGGCGGAAGCTGCGCTGATCTCTGGTCTGAAGCAAATGGTTGCTAAGGCGGCTGGAGTGGTGGTTGCAGCGGTTGGGGTCAAAGGTCTGGGCGACTCGGAGAAGAGGAAGGCTTTAGGGTCGCGGTTCGTGGAATGGGGCTGCGACATTGTCTTCTTGTAGGAAACTAAGTTGGTCTCGCTCAGAAGTGCGGTTTGGCAGTCTTTCGCTGCGGGTTCGTTGTCTGAATTCAACTCGGTTGAGGCGGTTGGTTCTGCGGGCAGGATGCTGCTCGACCTTCGCTCTGCGCGCAGAGTCAAAGGGGACTCATGTGCTGACTATTCTGTTGGATTGCCTGCTCTCGGGGGTGTCGTTTGCGCCGTCCTGCGTGTATGGTCCGTGTCAGGCATCTGTGCGACATCAGCTTTGGTTTGACTTGAGAGCCGCTAGAGGTTGGTGGGGGGAGACTTTAACGTTACGCTGCTCTCCTCGGACTGGCCGAGATCTTGGGGTGGTGTGGACCCCGGCTCTGAGATCTTTGTAGAGCTGGTCGATTCGCTGGGGTTGGAGGTTCTTGATGCAGCAGGCATGAAGTACACATGGAGGAACTCTGGCTCAAGGTCTCGTCTGGATCGGTTTCTGGCGTCGGCGGAGCTTTTGGAGGTCTTCCCTCTGTCGTTTGTTGTGGCCAAGCCTCGATCCTGGTCGGATCACACGCCTATCATGTGGGATTCTGGGGAGCTCTCGCCCCCGCGTGGCTTCTTCCGTTACAAGAGGGTTTGGCTGCTCGAGGAGTCCTTCAGGGATCTGGTGATCTCGCATTGGGTCGTCGATTTCGGTTTCGGGCTCGGCGGCAATCATATTTGTTTTGAAGCTTGATTCTCTACGTAAATGGCTGTGCGCGTTCAAGCTGGAGTCGAGGCAACCGGCCGTGCTGTCAGAGAGGAGGCTGAGCGTGTGGTCGGCCTGCTTGATGGGCTGGAAGATGAACGTCCGCTTTTTGAGGTCGAGTTAGGGCAGAGGGCGGAGGCACAAAAAAAGATTATTGATGAAGACAGGAAGAGGGTCACTGAGTGGAGGCAAAGGTCTAGACTTAGATGGCTAAGGGAGGGTGATGCGAACACGGCCTTCTTCCACAGAGTTGCCAGCGGGAGGCGGAGGGGAACGCTATCAGGTCGTTGGTCGTTGGCAGGGTGCGCGTGGAAGGAGACAAGGAGTTGGGAAATGCAATTGCAAGCCATTTTCAGGATTTCACGGCGAGAGGGCTGACAGGCGTTGGAGATGGACCGGTGAGGGAGCTGCACGTTTGTCGGATGCGCATGCGTCCATCTTGACTCTGGCAACGACTTTGGAAGAGCTAAAGACGGATGTATGGAATCTCAACGGCGACGGTGCGCCGGGCCCGGATGGTTTCCCAACTTCTTTCTACAGGGACTTCTGGGATTTGGTTGGCAGGGAGGTGCTGGACGTGGTAGAAGAGTGCTGCCGTTGCAATGCAGGTTTTGAGCGGGTTAATAAGGCTTTGATGGTGCTGCTGCCGAAGAAGGATGGTGCTGAAAGGATTGAGGATTTCCGGCCCATTGCTATCTCCAATACACTATACTTGATTGTGGCCAAGGTCTTCGCTACCAGGTTGAGTAGAGTGTCGGGGCACATTATTTCCCCCCTCCAATCAGCCTTCGTGCCGGGGAGGCAAATTGCGGACTGCTTGGTTGTGGCATCTGAGATTGTTGTTGACTGGAAGAGGAGCGGAAAGAGGGCCTTGCTTTGGAAGGTGGACTTCTCTAAGGCTTTCGACACCTTGGACTGGCGTTTCCTCTGGTCGGCGCTGCACAGGAGAGGTTTTCCAGAGATCTGGATTTCATGGATGAAGAGATGCGTGACTACTGCTTCTATGACCGTGCTTGTTAATGGACGCCCCGAGGGGGGCTTTTTTCAGCCCCAGAGAGGGGTAAGGCAGGGCTGCCCTCTGGCCCCCTTGCTCTTCATCGTCGCCGCGGATGTTCTTGCTTGTATGGTTGGAAGGGTGTTGCATAAGGGGATTACAGGTGGTTACTCAAGAGATGGTTTGAGGATCCCGCTACTCCAGCACACTGATGACACTATTTTCTTCATTGAGGGAGGTCTTGACGAGGCTAGAGGCATGGCGGCTACGCTCGAGCTTTTTAGTGAGATGTCTGGTCTGCTGCAGAATGCTGGCAAGTCCAAGGTGGTGCCATTCTCTATGAGTGAGGAGGAGTGTGGTTTAGCGGCGGGAACGGAGTGCGCCGGGCTTCCCATTCACTACCTGGGGATGTCGATGACCACGGGGAGATCGAGGTTGGCGGATTGGTTGCCGCTTGTCGAGAAGGTGGAGAAGAGGCTTGCGGGGTGGAAGGCGATGATCCTCTCTAAGGGAGGGCGCCTGGTGCTCCTGAAGGCGGTGCTTTCCGCTATACATGTTTACTACTCCTCCACGAGGCTCTTGCCGGCAGGCATTAGGAGGAGGCTGGAGGGGCAGATGCGGTGGTTTTTGTGGAGCAGGAGTGGGAAGTAGTCGGCCGGTATTCACTATGTCGGTTGGGAGGACGTTACGCTCCAGAAGTGCGGCGGCGGCCTCGGGGTGTGTAGACTGGCCGCTCTGAACGAGGCTCTGTTGCTAAAATGGGTGGCCGTGATTTGGGGAAGCGACGAGGATCTTTGCACCAATCTTGTTCGGCGGATCTATGTGGTCAGTGATGCGACACCTGTGGGCGGAGCGGTGGGGATGAAACCATCACCTTTTTGGAAAGGTGTCTTGGCGGCTACCCATAACTTTCAGGCACTTTTCAAACCTATGCTGGGAAACTGAGAGTGTTTTGCTTTTGGAAGGACAACTGGACGTATGGAGGGGCTTTATCTTTGCGTTTCCCTCGTTTGTTTGCTCTGGCGGCGGACCAGGATGTGCTGGTTGCCTCCTGCTGGTCTAATGGGAGCTGGATGCTGGTATTCCGTTCGAGTTTCTCTGATCAACGCTTGGAAGAGTTTATGCGGTTGCTTGACGAGCTCAGAGAGTTGAATGGCCCTTCTGCGATGCGTGATCATTGGAGTTGGCGTGGTAGTTCTTTCTCCATGGGGAAGGCTTATATGGCGATTTGCAGGCCGCCGCCCTCTCTCTCGGAGGTGGTGGTTTGGGACTGCGGTTTCTTTTGGGGACTTGGACTTCCTGAGAGAATTGGATTCTTCTTTTGGCTGTTCAGGAGGAAGAGGCTAATGTCGAGGGATCGATGCGCTAGATTGCTTGGTGTTGTCTCTGACAGGTGCATTTATGTGGGGTGGGAATTGAAACGGTGGGGCATCTCTTCTTCTCCTGCCAGGGGGTGGCACTGGTTTGGGATGACCCGGAGCTGGATTGGGTCATCAGGGAGAGCGTTGGATCCTTCTGTGGTTGTTTGATTGAGGTGAAGCTTCGGGCAAGGAGAGAGTTGCTCCGGCCTCTTGCGTTGGTGTGGGCCGTTTGTCTGGCCAGGAACACGCTTCTTTTCTCCGATCAGAGGTTTTGCAAGGAAAATGTTTGTCTCCAGGCGTCGGGCTTTTTGAGCTTGTGGCTTGCTTAATGCGTCTCTTTGTAATCGGTTTGTACTCTCTTTTTTATTAATGCATTCTTGGGTGAACACCTTTGAGTGTCTCCCCCTTTATTAACTTCAAAAAAGTCCACCTTCTAACATTTATTCTTTACAACACCATAAATTTGTTGAAATATAATGATATTCGATTGGATTCCTCCATAGAGACTAATCCCAATTGCCACAACTACAATGCCCCCGCCCCCAAAAAAAACATGCCCAAAAGAGCTAGATTTTTGAGCTGGCTGAAGTCATTATTCCTCGGATATACAATACTCACTTCTATAGTATGGTGGTAGACTAGTGTGTCTATCACCCACAAGACCAAAGTTCAAATCCCCCGTTGAGGAAGGTTGCACTGGTGGTAGATTGGTGTGTCTACTCACTTCCTTGAAGTTGCTACATATCTATGATGATTTGCACCGTATTTTCTACTCCAACTTTATTCATGATTTCTTTCGTCAACTTCATGATGTACTTGTAGTCCCTGATCCAATTAGAGGTGTCTACTGATTTAAGGATTGCTTTCTATTGCAGTATACTAGGAAGTTAATGTTTTTCTTTCCAATATAGCTAAGACGACCGTTGGCTTTGATGGTTATGTCTTAATTTGGCTAAGTTGTCTTCTAGCTCTCAATATTGGCCTGACTTCGATCTTCTCTGTTTCAAGATACTTTATGCATGATTTCAAATGGAGTAGGAGTTTTGACTCATGTATCACCTTACACTATCTTTTCAATGGCATGCTGAAGGAACGATCCACTTGTGGCACTTGCAGAAATTCCTTGAAGAAAAGCTTTAAAATATGCTTTTTAACCCATTCATTGTGTTTCGAAAACAACCGTCTCATGCTTTTTTTTGCTTTGTATATTGCGATAGAACATAGTAGCCTCTTAATAAGCTACTTTTTTCCAAAATGTTGGTACATCTTTGTTGCCTTTTGCTTCTTTTTTTTTGTTGGCTATTGCTTCCCCATCACTATTCCCTAGAATAATTTTAAATCTAAGATTATATATGTCCTTATGTCAGTTGAAGTCTCAATATCACGAGGACATATGGCGTCATCATCAATAAATGATTCGTTAATAATTGTATGTCAGTTGAAGTCTCAATATCATGAGGACATACAACGTCATCATCATTAAATGATTCGTTAATAATTTGTATAGTCTATCTCAAGCAAAGCCTCCCTGCTTGCAGCATCCATTACAGATTTCTCATTATCCTTTTGCTTCTTGCCGTCTAGATCAGCTCTCATCGCTCTTTGATTTCTTTGGGGCACTTACTGCACATGACAACAATTTCATGTCCCCTAGTACGATTCTCTTGAGTTTTGTGATTACCTCCTCCTCCTATTTGTTTTCCTACATTCAGTCTTGTATTTGTTGCTTGCAAGCATATCATCATAACTCCGTCTGATCTCTTTAGTCTCTTGTAGAGACTCAGTGCTAGAACTTGACTTGTTGGTGGATCTGACAAAACATGTTGTTTATGTGAATTGTGAAGGAATGCTTCATAATATATACTACAAGCGTTCGAAATGATACAACAAAGTCGCGATTTTTATCTAGCTAAGTATTTAATTGTACATATTAAATAAATTAAAATCTAACCTTTAAAGTTTTAGACTAAATAAATAAAAAAGCTGGTGAAGCCTTCTCCCCCCTTTAAATAGGGTCGGCTACATGGATTCTTGCTCAAATCCATGTTGGAATATTCGAATATTTTTTACGCTGGCTGTCGGCTACCTAATGCAACCCCCACAAGGAGGGATTTGAACCATAGTCTTTTGGGTGGTAGGTACACTGTACTACCATTAGACCATTGATGCATCTAAATAAAATACTTAATTTCTAAAAAATTTCCAATTGAATCAATTAATATCTAATTATATAAGCATACCAAAAGGCTAACAAATCAATATAAAAAATTACTCACCTTTGGCAATGATGATGACGCGTCCATGTCCTAATATAATGAAGACAATGATAATGTCAAGCATTCGATTAGATTAAAGACCAAAGAAAGAATAATCAATAAGATATATTAATAAACAAGCACATCAAGTATCAAATCCAATTCCAAGGAACAAGAAAACAAGAAAACAAGAATTAAGAACAAATAGAGAAAACAATTCAGTGATGAAGTCAACGACTCAAAAAGGGCAGAAGAAAGAAGCCTCTGTTAAAGAGAACTTACTTAAAGGTTCTGGAGGACGTAGGTGATGAGAAATGGGGAAAAGAGATGAGACATGAGAAAAAGGAGAATCTATTTGCATGCCCCTCTATGTCTACGCAAGTTGGGCTATTTTTTGGAAATTTTATAAAGAACCCCATCCATTTCGAGGGTATTGTTGGCATGTCCCCATATTGATCAGCATGCTGATGGGCATTCAGGTAGTAAGCAGAGTAGTGGCATTCCAGCTATATTGATATGCTTGACACTAGTGACATGGCACAATATAGAGCATGTTGCATCACCTTTTTCCATGGGTGGAAGGTGTTATGTGTTTGAAAATGTGGTTGGCTTGTTCTGCTCAAATGTTTGTTGGCGGCAATCCCTATTTTTCTTCGTATCCCTTGGTGTGCTTCTTGTTGGGGCTTCATAACTTCATGTTCGCCTAGAGTCTTTAAGACAACATTTTTTGGTCTAGCTTCAAGGGAGACAATAAGGGAATTCATTTGGTTGATTGGGAGATAACATCACAGTCTCTCTGAAGGACAGGAGGCTACATATTTTGTGGTTTGAGGAGATAGATAAGTCTCTTATGGTGAAGTGGATTTTGATGATGCGAGGGAATAACAATGAATTGTTATGATACAATCCATCACTATCGACGAGGCAGAGGTGCATGTGGAATATTAGGATGGTTAGACATTGTGTGCTTGCTTTTGTTTTTCGAGTAGGAGAGTTACCCACGATTGCTGGTGTTGGCAGGGCAGAGGGGTGACCTGTATCTTGCTTGCACATGCAAACACTTTGGTGGCAACTTTTGATGTACGCGAGGTACAAAAAGCGATTGGCCCTCTTATTGTGGATGGGCCATCGATTTAGATGGCTTTTTGGTGTTGTTTTACAAGGAATGTTGGGATGAGGTGAAGGACAACCTCTTAGCGGTCTTACATGAGTTCAGATACGGTAATTATGTTTTAAGCAAATTACAAGGTTCTTCTCTTCTTACTACCTAAACGAGAGGTGATAGCACGTTTTGATGACTTTAGACCAATTGTACCTATCCAATGTCGTGTACCTTATCATCCCCAAAGTGCTTCCTAATCGCCTATGTGGGGTTTATAGTTCTATTATCTCTCGGTGTAGATTGCTTTTGTCGTGGGTAGACTATTGGCTGATGGTCTTGTACCTGCATATGAAATGTTCAATTGGAAGAAAAATCATAGGAAGGGTATGATGTAGAAAGTATACTTTTCCAAGGTGTGCGATGGCGTAGACTAGTGATCTTTGTGGTCTTCATTGCAGAGAAAGGCTTCCCTGAGGAGCGAATTCCATGGAATAAAAGATGTGCCACAATGGCGTCATATGCGGTTTTTGTAAATGGTCATCCTGAAAGCAGACCAGGGCTATTCCTTGGCGCCCTTCCTCTTCATGATTGTTGTTGATGCATTGACGATGATGGTGAGATTGGTGTCAAATGTCGGTTTGTGCTCGAGCTTTAGTAGTAGCGACATATCGATCCTATTTTGCAATATGCTGATGATACGATTTTTGTTTGTGGAGGCAGTGTAGAGTAGGTGAGGTTCGCTTCAGTAATAGCGACGTGTTGATCCCCATTTTGCTATATGCTGGCGATATGATTTTGTTTGTGGAAAGCGGGGTATAATAGGCGAGGAGAGCTTCATGGATCATGGACATTTTTGGTGATATATCATGTCTTCGTATTAATAAAGAGAAATCTGCCTTCATTCATTTTGGGCTATCTCAGACTGAAGTGTCGGAGTTTGCTTTAGTGCTACATAGCCCATACACATCCCTCCTAAGTCCCAATCACATACTTGGTCCTTTCATTGATCGGTGATAGACTCCATTCTTCGGATTGGCAGTCATTATTGGACATGCTGGAGAGGAAATTGGTAGGTTGGAAAGCTGCAATTCTATCTAGGGATGGGAGATCGATCCTCCTCAAATATGTGATATCAGCATGTTGGAGAATATAATAGAGTGGTAGTTGGATCTCTCCAGTGTCCAATTACCACCCACTCACGTTTTTTCCACATCTACTATCTGCGGGACTCTGGTAGTCTGTGGAGCTATATAAGGATCCCCACACCCTCTGTACTCATTGAGAAATTCAATACATAATATCTAGCCCTTTGAACCCTTTCCTGTGGTTTCATCCCATTCCTTAGTGAGTAGGGTTTCACGTAAATCCAAGAGTTCCATAATGTATATTTCATTATTTTCTTGCTCTGTTTATCGATTCGCTTCCGTTATTCTAGACTTCAATTGTAAAATGTAATAGAGTATTAGTTGTATCTCTCCAAGATTCAGTTACCACCACTCATGTTTAATCCCACATCTACTATATGTGCGACTTCGGTATGTCTGTAATGCTATATGAGGAGCCCCACACCTCCTGTACTCAATGAGAAATTCAATACAAAATATTTAGCCCGTCGAGGCCTTGTCCCGTGGTTTCATCCTACTCCTTTGGGAGTAGGGTTCGACGTAAATCGAAACGTTCCATGTTTATATTTCTTTATTTCTTGCTCTGTTTATCGATTCGCTTCCGCTATTTTATATTTCAACATGGTATGAGGGCGATCGATTTTAGTGTTTGTTGAAAAGGCTTTTACGTTCATATAAGAGCGTTCGATTCTGAGGTCCGATTTTTGGATTTATCTTGGAGATTTTATTATGTTCATTTTTGTTTAGATGTTCATGTTATAAAGATTCTAGTGTTTCTGAATAAATCTTAATTCTTAAGACAACAAGTTCTTGAGCGCTCCAAGCGTGCACAATATTCAGATCTAGAGCACGAACGATCAACGACGACCCACGAAGAACAGTTTCTATGTTCTTGTTCTGGGCCGTTTGTCTCTAGGCGATCCACCATCAGAAAGAAAAGGAAAGAAGAGCATGAAAAAGATGGGTTCCCACACCAGCATCTCCATGCATGGCTCCACCTGTATCAGTTCCCTCATCATCTCTTCCCAGGCGACACATCAACTTCGCCAGATATGCAGGCGCAATCTCACGGCGATGGATCTTCAATCCCGACCATCGATCCTCATGGCGGTGGTGCCTTTTCTTCTCAGATCGCACCTCCCAGCGCCGCCACCCTCTTTCGATGCTCGCAGACAAAGCTCGCTCCATGCAACAACTTTACCTTCATCATCTGGAGCTCCAATGTCGCATTCCTCTCATTTCCAGATGTAGGAGAACCTCTGCTCCACCTGCACCTACCGTGCACCTCCTCTTGGTCCTGGCGGCAGCGATACGATCCACCGGTAGAGGAGGTGATTGGAGCCCCATCGCTCACCGAGATGGGTTCCTTGTGGGAACCCTAGGCGTGGGCGACATAGAATAAAGGCCCCCGATACCCCTTTTTATTTTACTTAAATAAAAGGGGTGCTCAGCCTCTTGATTTTTAAAGAAAAGAGAGAAAAGGGAGAAAGGAGGCCCATTAAAATTTTTAAATAATAATAATAAATGAATAGCAAAAAAGAGGCGATCGTACAAAAAAAGAAGTCATAGGAAAAATACCCGAGAGAAAAAAAGAGGAAGAAAGAAAGAAAAGAGACAGCTACAAAAAACGGTTTTAGCAAAAAAAAAGAAGCACAAATTGTTCTGATTTCTCCCAACTTGATGAACCATGCTCTTATACTATCAAGTATAGGAGAAAGGGGGAGTAAGAGAAGGCACACTTGTCTTAAGATGTATCTACATGAATTTTGCCTGTCCACGACTGACCGACCAGCATTCCAGACTGTTACTGCGATCATCTGTCTTCATCGAGCATCGATTTCTTCATTAGGGTGTACGTCTTCTTTCACTATCCGACTTCTACTTCGACTGGACTTCTTCTACTACGACTCTTCTCTAGGTATGACATAGATACGTTCCAGTGATCCGGTATCGCAATGACTCTACATGTATGGTAGAGATATGTTCTGGTGGCCTGAAAGTCGCAGACCCATCATCGAGCGAGGTCTTATAACAACAACAGACGTATGTTCTTCTTTGATGTATCGTGTAAAGATGTGATGTATAGCTTTTCTTTTTATTGCAAGATGTATCTTTCTCAGCTCCACCTTGGGGGGGGGGGTGTTGGAAAATGTAATAGAGTGGTAATTGGATCTCTTTAGTATCCAATTACTAACCACTCATGTTTAGTCCCACATCTACTATCCGTGGGACTCTGGTCTGTCTGCGGGGCTATCTAAGGAGCCCCACATCCCCCCTGTATGCATTGAGAAATTCAGGTTCCATATAAATCCAAGCATTACATGTTTATATTTCTTTATTTTCTTGCTCTATTATCGATTTGCTCCCACTATTCTATATTTCAATATAGCGATACCCATTTTCTGCTATACTGCCACTCCCTATTAGCGTGAAAATTAAGATTGTGTCTATGATGAGAGGTATTTCTGGGCGAACGCTAAGAGTGAGAAGGTAGGGATTCACCTCCTAGATTGGGAGACTATTACACGATCGAAGGAGGGAGGATTTGGCATCTTGAATATTGAACACATGAACAAGGCATTACTGGCTAAGGGGATATTCGATTTTGGGGCAGAAACAATGATTTGGTGTACCACGTTATGAGCATGGCCTCAAATTTCAGCGAAATTCGGTCGAATTTCTGTCGAATATCGATATCCAGTCGAAATTGAAATTCGACCGAAATGACCGAAATATGGGGGTCCTAGTACCAAAAATGACCGAAATGACCGAAATTTCGGTCGAAATTCCACCGAAATTCCATCGAAATTCTGTTTTGGTCGGTACCGAAATGGTGACCGAATCCGACATTTAAGGCCTTGGTTATGGGTATATATTGGTATTCATGGTACTATGTCTGCACTGTCTATTCGGTATCCTTCTTCCCGCTGCCAATGCATCTCGAGGCTGCTATCTGAGATGGCTACATTCCTTAGATTGGTGTCGGGTAGTGGTGAGTTGTTCTGTTTTTGGTTGGATGATATGGCTATATTCCTTAGGACTGTGTCAGGTAGTGGTAAGTTGTTCCATTTTTTGTTGGACGATCGGTCCGTATCATGTATGCTTTGTGATCACTATCCTAGATT
Organism: Ottelia alismoides; assembly: GCA_037367405.1. NCBI lineage: Eukaryota > Viridiplantae > Streptophyta > Magnoliopsida > Alismatales > Hydrocharitaceae > Ottelia > Ottelia alismoides. Next base: position 288,619 of record JAZKJV010000440.1, on the reverse strand, counting down.
CTATGCCCTTTCCACTTATCAGTCTATCATGGTCGCTCATGCTTGGGCGGGGAATACATGTATTCCCTCCTCAGAACGGATTGTTCTGAGCAGAGGTTGGCGGATTTCATGTGCATGATGAGGGATCTGGAGGATGTTGAAAATCCCTCTATTGGAGGGATCATTGGGTCTGGAATGATGACCCATTTTCGGTCAAGAAGGCGTACCGGGTTTTCTCGCGGACACATAATCTGGTGCATGAGGGCCTCTTTTGGGGCTGTATGCTGATATGGAAAAGTAGGATGCCATAGAGTCAAGGTCTTCTTAGGATTTCACATGCATGAGGACCTCTTCTGACTTGCTAGATATAGACAATTACTTACTAATGCACTTAGAGATTAGCTTCTCCGGACCGGGGATTTGGTCTGCTTGATATGAGGCAAGGACGCTGAAGATATGGAACACCTCTTTTTAGGTGCATACTTTAGGCGAAGGTGTGGGAAGAAACTGGCATTCCATGACTTCAAACAGAAGGTTGCATTGCTTTTTAGAGTTCTATTCCTGTGTTCTGTGGCAATTTTCAGGAGGATTGTACCTTTTTTCGCTCTACTTTGGGCTATTTGGTGCTCCATGAATGAGGCTATTTTCCACTGTCGTTATTTCTATTCTGAAAATGTAATTGAACTTTGTGAGGCCCTTCATTTGACCTGACCTGTTCAAACGTAGTAATTCATTTTAATATATTCATACAATTTTGCGGTGTGTCCCTACTCAGGACTTCACCCTGTTTCTCTTCAAAAAAAACTATGGTTCACTATGGATCATACGACTTGTATTTTCAGATCGGCGCTTCCAGAAACCTGTTTTGGTTGATTACTTTCTACTGCTTCTCATAGATCTACTTTACCTTCCCTCCCTGCAATCTAGCCTTTTGTCCTCGTGCATTTTTGAAGAAGGAATTTCATTGATAATAAAGTAAACAGTTCTTCTAAGTGGCAGTTGGACGATATATTCTTAATTTCCACATACAGTATCAAATGAGATTTAATTATCAAATGACATTTAATTAAGTTCCGCTATGTACAAAGTTTGTGTTTAATGACCCATGGTTGATATACTTGTCTAGCTTAACACAATTTATGCCAATTTCATTTTGTTTCTTTGGCGGGGATTTTGGATAGGAACTCCTTAATTAATTAGTAATGCGAATTTGAAAAGAAATTCATTTTGGCAGTTATTTTATTAATTTGCGTGATGCTATTTTGGCCAAGAGAAATATACCCAAATTTGTACAGTTTGTACTCTTCCTATACTTTGTGATAACAAGTCAGTAATGCATTTATCCATAGCATTCAGTCGAAAATCTAAAATTTGCTCAACTATGAAAGCAAAATCTCGCGCCATTGTTTGATTCGATATTTTATTAAACAAGTCATAAATTTTAATGATTTTGGCCCAACTCACTGTTGACTTAACCAACTTGGAAAATCCTATGTTTTTTTGGTGAGCAGTTCTTCAACATGTTCGGTCGGCGATCGGGTGAAGATACTGAGGTATGTGTTTTGGATGCTATGAGTTGATGCTTCTGCTTGGACATTTTCTTATATCATGGTGTACAGGTATCCCTTGTCTTATCTTTTATGGAAGCAGTTCAAGGTTGCTCGAAGACCATTACTTATCAAACTACCATACCCTGTGATGCTTGTGGTATGTTATTTCCCCTTAAAAGCAGATGTAACGTTGTTCTTGAATTTATCTCTTCATGTCTTTATTACAGATGGGACAGGTGTTCCTCCTGGATCAAGCCCTGAAACATGTAAACCTTGCAAAGGTTCAGGAATGGTTAGTTGAAAACGTTATATGTTATAAGACCTTTTTCTATGTTTCTAGAGTCAATGGTTATTCCAATGTTTGATGATCATGTGAACTCTTCTGGTGCAGACATTCATGCGAAGTGGTCCATTTCAATTTCAGTCTACATGCATGCATTGTAAAGGACGAGGACGGATTGTAAAGGTGTAGTGTCACACTTGTGATAAATACTGCGGGCTTATCTTTCTTTGCTTGGTTGAATAAGGCATTCAGTACCTGTGACAAAGAATAATGCACGTTTTTGAAGCCGGCGTGATTTGAATTCAATAACTAAGATCTGTAGTTAGTAATGATATTTGATCCCTTGTGATAAGGTATCTATTTTTTGTTTTCATGGGTGATTTTAGCACCGTTATCGTCTAATTATATTATTATATGATAACTAGTTTTAAAAAAGTGAAAACATGAAAGAAGACACTAGATGGATCTACATTGTGTTTTGCTTTGCATTGTAGTTTTGTTCATCCACCTTTTTTGGTATGACGAGTTTAAACTCTAGGTCCAATCAGGGTAAGCCTACATAATGACTGCTTAACACAGTGAGATTCTTCTTGAATAGAGGTTTGGGTCATTCATTTGTTGGTAACTTGGTAAATATATGCATTGATCATTAGGATAATCTATTGGTAAGTTTGTTGCAGATAGTGTGTTGATTGATTCACCCACCGTCTCATTTTACTGTTGAGATTGTTGATAATTCTGCATGCAGCTGTGTTAGTAATGGGGAAATATCGTCGGGCCAATCTTTAGTATGTAGTAGCTTCTAAGTATTGCCGGGGAATGACCACTTAGCGAATTCTCTAATGGTTAATTTCAGTAAGTCGGTATTCGATATCCAGTAGGAAGGGTCGCTGAATAAATAATATTTGGTATTCGGGAAAGGTCGCTGAATAAAGAATATTTGGTATTTGGGAAAATATTCAGGATCTTCAAAGTATTTCTCCCTGCAAATCTAGTATATATATACCCTGTGGTCTTTATATTTACACCAATATTCTTATATATCTGCTTCATTCATATATGTGCTCCAGTTTGTCAAGGGTATTGAATTTCATGATTCAAATAGAAAGAATGATACTTCTATGTCTGTATAAACGAATGTGGAATTTTAAGCAAATGAAACGATATTGTAGGTTGTGCTTGCACTCTAATCTGGTGTTATGCCATCATTTTCTGTTCATTGCTTCCTTATTTCCTTTTCTTGATTATTGAATGTCAATTTTTGCAGAATGTTTGCAAGTCTTGCAAAGGGAAGAAAGTTGTAAATGGAACTAAGACAATAAAATTAGATGTGATGGCAGGTATTCATTCCGAAGTTAGTTAATTATTTGATTTCTAAACAGAAGTAATAAAAACTACTATAAGCTCTTTATTTAGGAACATAAGGTTTCATTTTGTTTTTTTACCTTCTATGGTGACAATTTTATAGCTCCTCTACAGATTTGTTTTCTGTTTTACAAATTCATTGAAACAAGATCTTTTGTAGGAAATAGGAATTATCAACATCTAACTGTTATTCCCAATGCACATATTAGCCCTGTTATGATCAGATAATAATTTGAGATCTGTTTTACCGTGAGTGAGTTATTCTTGTTGGTATTATATTATGTATATGATTCTTTAAGTTGTACCTGCAGGTATTGATGATAATGAAAGGATGATTGTATCCAGGAGTGGGGGAGCTGATCCTGATGGTGGTCAGACTGGCGATCTTTATGTTACCATCAAGGTAATAACTTGTTTATATGCTCTTAAATCTGTTGAAAGAATTTCATTATTAGAAGTCTCCATTCTGTGTAGGTCCTTAAAGATCCTGTTTTCAGGAGAGAAGGATCTGATATTCACGTTGAGGTTGTTTTAAGCATCTCTCAGGTAATGTCTCTTTCACATCAATAACATTGAGTGTACTCATGTCTTTGTTATCTGGGAAATTACCTGTGCATTATTATTTCACGTGGCAGTGAAAATTTAAAGTTCGGCCTGTGTTTTTGAAGAGTAACCATTACTGTCCGCAATGTGACTTTATCCCCATATATATTCGTTGATGTAATGGGATCAAACTATATAGATCTCTTGGTGGAATTAGAGGTGCCCCCCCCCACACACACACATGGTATTTAGATATGATATTCATGTTGATGCAATCTTATTGCCCTCCTTCCCTGGAATGCCTACCTTTTACCTATCTGACCTCCTTTCCCAGGTTCGGGCAATCAAGCATATGGGGGTCTTGATTTGATCTGAGCAGATGACAAGAAGATTCGATGAATCAACTGTTATGGGACCCTCATTGCTGGAGAGGAAGGCTCCACCATCCATTCCCTCTCTTTTCCCCTAGTCAAGCTTGACTTATATTATAAAGCGAGATTCCAGTTATGATTATTGTATTTAATTGAACAACAATGTGCATTTTCGATTTTATATTCACTCATAATTTGGCCTGACCTGGTCGACTCAATCATGATATTGAAGGATATGATCTTTCCTCAAAAAAGTCACAACTCCTCACCCCTCTCCAACGAAAGGAGACCTGCTCCACAGCCTCTGGGTTGCTCTGGCAATGTGAGCATGCAACACCTCTGATGGAGCGCAATCATGCCATGACCATCTTTTTCATAATCCTGAACACATGTAAAAGGCACATATTCTTGTCTCTCAACGAGAAATTGTGTCTAATTTTCTTGTGTCTATGAAAAATGTCAGATGTTATAAGTTAGACTTTTTCTATGTTTCCAGAGTCAGTGATTATAACTTATAACTTTTCTAAACCATTCTACAACCTCTGATCGGATTTTCCATCCGCATGGGCTTGAAGTGCAGAAAGTGCCTTACAATTGTGATAAAGGTCTTCGTCACACCACCAGATCAAATGATATCTTTGCGTCGACCCCTTTATACTGCTTTAATGTTCAATCTTCAGAAACTCATGTAACCTCTGTTTCGAGAACAAAGTGGGAAGGATCGAACCCCGCAACACTCCAAGATTTGAATTCCACCAATCGTCCGTAATTGTAATATCATGGTAATTAGTCAAATCGTAGAGCCTCGATAAACAACTGCAGGAGACCATTTTTCCATCTAGTCACTCATGACCCCTCCAACATCTAAATGATCTTCCATCCATCATCCAACATTGGTTGCAAGTAAATGAATGCATGGGAGATATTCGAGAAAATATTCCTTAAGCTTATAGACGATGACCTCACATTTCTAAATACATAGCAAGTGGGGAAGAGAAGTTGTACACACCATTGAGCAGTTTGTGAACAGGTGTACTAGCTCTCCCCAAAACCTTTTTATCAACGTCATAAATAAAGCTATATTCACTTTCTTTAGCTCCAACCCCTTGAACTGTCCTTTTTTACTTTTCTCGCATTGATCCAATGTTGCAAAAATTGGTACTCGGCCGGCCGAGTCACTGAGTAAGAATTAATTTCTAGTTGGGCGACTAATTAGATTTAGTCGAACTTTAATCGGTTTTGATTTTTTTAAAAATGGTGAAGCCTTCTCCCACTATAAATATGGTCATTTGAACCTCCACAACTGCAAAAATCGGTTTTGAATTTTTGATTTTTTTAAATATATACAATCAATTTTTATACATATATTCTTTTATATATGCATAGATTTAGACATTTTTAATACTATAATGCATACACACACAAACAAAGATTTTTCCACATTAAGTAGGGTCGAGTACATGGATTCTTTGTCTCCATTCATATCTATCTTGGGTCTTTCTCGGGTTAGATTTAAAAAACTAAGATCCCTTCCGATAGTGTCATTTCAATACTTCTTAGACCTTCCCTGCCCTCTCTTAGCCGGCTCAACATCCCAATACTCGCATCTTCTAATTGGTGCATCACTAGACCTCTTTTGCAAATGTCCAAACCACCTTAAGCGATTTTCTCGCATCTTATCCTTGATTGGAGCTACACTCACTTTCCTTCTGATTGCATTATTTTGAATCCGATCGTTACGTGTATGTCCACACATCCACCTTAGCATTTTCGTTTTATGCAACTGCCATTCTTTGCACATGTTTATGGTTCATAGGCCAACTTTCGGATCCATAGAGCATAACAAGCCTCATGGCTGCTTTGTAAAACTTTCTTTTGATTTTCGTAGTAATTTTCTTACCACATAGAACAATAGAGGCTTCTTTCCACTTTAGCCAACTTGCATTTATTTTATGAGTAACATCTCCATCAATTTCCTCATCATGTTGCAAAATAAATCCCAAGTATTTAAAAGAATCTTTCTTTTGAATGTTATCACCATCAATCTTCATCTCGATTCCTTCACCATTGCTTCGATCAAAAGTGTACTCTATATATTCAGTCTTACCCTACTTATATGAAATCGTTTGGTCTTTAATGCATGTCTTCGTACCTCAACTTTCTCATTTACTCCATCTCTAGTCTCATCAATCAACACAATATCATCAATGAATACCATACATAATGGTATCTCATTCTGAATTTGACTAATCACCTCATCCATAATCAAAGTAAAAAGGAATGGATTCAAAGCTGAACCTTGATGCAGACAAATGTTGATGTTAAAATAGTCGGTTTTCCCAGGCTGGATCCCTACGTAGGATGAAGGCATATCATACATATCCTTTATGAGGTTAATGTATAGTACATATACTTGTTTCTTCTTCAAAACTCTCCACATTATCTCCTGTGGGACAGAACATAACAATTCTTCAAATCAATAAAAATCATATGGGGGTTCTTCCTTTTAGCTCTATAAGTCTCCATTGTTCTCCACAACAAGTGAATGGGTTCACCAGTTGAGCATCCTAACATGAATACGAATTGATTTTCTTTTACTTTGAAAACTTGCCTCAACCTTCTTTCGATTACACGTTCCCAAATTTTCATAGTCCGACTCATTAACCACTACCTCTATAATTTTAATAATTTTGAATGTCTACTTTATTCTTGTAAAGATGCACCATGATGCTTCTCCTCCATTCTTAAGGTGTTTTCTTGATTCGTCAAATAACATCGAATAAATTTATAAGCCAAGTCAAATCACATTCATCTAGAACTCTCCGTACTTCTATAGGAATGCCATCAGATCCTACACCTTTCTCAGGTTTCATAACCTTCAAAGCATCTGCTAATTCCTTCCTTTGTATTCGTTTATAGCTTGCACGATTCAAGTAACTTTCATTACTAGCTAGATCTCCCGAAGTGATCTCTCTATTTCCTTGCCCAATGAAAAGCTTATGGAAATATTACTTCCATCTAGTCTTTATATCCTTTTGAATAACAAGTATGTGTCCTTTTTAACTCTACACAGAGTCGAGATTTTTGGACAAAACTTCATAAGTTATTGACTTAGCTTAGCTTACATCCTCATTTGCTTCCTCTTCGCTATTTTGTAGTTTGTGATAGTTTCCTCTGTTCTATCCTTAGACATGGCTTTAAAGCATGCTATTTTAATTTTAAGCTTCTCTTGCACCCTCCATTCCAACACCAAGACTCCTTTTGGCTTGGAAATCCTTCCTTTGACTTCTCCTAGCATCTCTTTGGCTACTTTCGGATACAAGATGCTATCACCACCCACATCTCGTTTACACTTCCATCACAAGATAATTCTTCTAAAGCATTCTCTTTGAAGCTTGCTTACTTCAAATGAAGATTCTACCATCTAGTTCTAGTAATCTTGGAAACCCTTATTTTTTTACCAGCCCTTTATTTGCACATCCATGACTAACAAGCGATGGTGGGTTGTCAATAGTATAATACATACGTAAAAACATAACAAGAATACTGCACCTATTAAAAAATAACATTAAAAAATATGAGTAGCATAAATATACTAACCAATACCATCTGCAGTGAATGAATATCATATACAATTAAGTTAACCCTATGTATATGTTTATAGTAACCAATAGCATTAACATTAGCAATAATACAAAACTGAATATCATAATGTTTTCATATGTCTTGAACACTAACCATCCATTTTTGCAAAGCCCACTCGAAGAACCTTATTCTGCACCCTCTTCAAGAAGGACGGGCGAAGGTTGTTGTCGTACCATACCCTACCATTTCAGGATTCAAAGGAATAACAATAAAAGTAAGAGTCAACATGATATACGAAGTTACTTACTACTTACCAACAATTATTACTAATTTACCCACCACGATATAAAATCAGAATAGATTAATAACAAATAGCATTTGAAAATCGATCGACTATGCCTCGTCGAGTTGGCTATCCCCTGAGTCGACTAATCGGGCCGACTAGTCGACCTAATCAGTCGTTTTTTAGAAGCTTGAAATGATCACAACCTGCTAATACAATCTCCGTTAACTATTCTAGTTTAAGGGGGGGGGGATGCTAACATGTCTTTTTCTATACCATGGCTTATTCCATAAAGAAGGGTGAACCTACAACAAGTGGAAGGCCTTATTTTTGGGTTTGATGAGTACGAGGTCCAATCTGCGATATATGAGTTGAATGCGGATAAGTTGTATGGTTTGGATGGTTTTCCTATGTTCTTCAAGGAACTTAGAGAGGGTAATAGTGGTTTTCAACGATTGAATTATGCTCTCAATTTTTCGTTTGCCTAAAAAGAACACTTAGCCCGCAGAGGACTTGGTATTATTTAACATGATTGACCTATAAAGGTCAAGCTTCTTGGAAATTGACTTAATGTGGTTATTGATTGTATCATAGTCCATAGCATGGAATTTTTTCCTTGGTAGGCTTATGATGGATAGTTGTTGATGGAAATTAATATGGTGTCCCACACTAGAAGATGTAATTTTTGTAGGGCATCCTACATAGAGTATAGTTCTCTAAATATTATGATTGCTTGGATTGGAGGTTCTTGTTAACTATTATTTTGAGAGAGGTTCCCATGAGATCTGGATTGCATGGATGAAGACTTTGTCACTACCGTGTCCTTCTTGGTTCTTATCATCATGCATTTGGAAGGTAGTAACCATAGAGGAGAGTTCGGTTGCGTGCGCACTCACACCTCTTGTGTTTGTCTTATGGATGACACAATTATTGCGACCATTCTCAATTGGTGTAAGGTGGGATTTGTTCTGGGTTTATATGTAATGATCTTTTCCAGTTTACAGTGCGTTGTTGACACAATCTTTGTCATTCAGGGCTGTACATTAAGCAAATGGGATTTTGCTGTATTGGGGATTTTTTGGGAGCGTTCTGGGCTCAGAGTCAATAGTGAGAAGTCTGTTTTGTCTTGTTTGAGATGTCCCTAGAGTTAACATATGAATGTAAGGTAACTTTGTATACTTCATGCAGATGACTGCCACTTCATTATTTAGAGGTGATTATAGCTAGTATTGCAAAAGTCGGTATTCGATATTGAATCCAAGGGGTACCTAAATAAAGAACAGATTATATTTGAGCGACTATTCAAAGTTATTCGATTATGTATTTTTTATAGGAATTTACATATATGGTCATTCTCTCAAAAAAGTTAACAAGATAAAAGTAGCAATTAAATTTTAGATAAAGTCAAGATGCATAAATTGATGGGTTTAATTCCACAAAAAAGAGGCAATACGTCATAACTTTTATTCATTCATGGTAATTGAAGGCATAATTTTAGTAAAGGACTGAGAAAACAATGGAGTTTTGACATTTTTAGTAATATTAGGTACAACAACCCTTTTCTCACATTAAGTAGGGTCAACTACGTGGATTCTTTGCCTCCATTTAGATCTATCTTGGGTCATTCTCCGACTTTGATCCAAAGGACTAAGATCCCTTCAGATAGTCTCATTCCATTACTTTTTGGGCCTTCCTCGCCCTCTTTTAGCTGGCTCAACATCCCAAAGCTTGCATCTTCTAACTGGTGCATTAGCTGACCTCCTTTGTAAATGGTCAAAGCATCTTAACCGATTTTCTCTCGTCTTATCGTCTATCAGAGCTACACTTACTTTCCTTCTGATCGCATCATTAAGTATCAGATCGTTATGTGTATGCTTACACATCCACCTTAGCATTTTTATTTCTTCTACTGTGATTCTCTGCACATGTCTATGGTTTACAGGCTAACATTCAGATCCATAGAGCATAGCAGGTCTCATGGTTGCTTTGTAAAACTTTCCTTTGATTTTCAAAGGAATTTGTTTATCACATAGAACAATAGAGTCTCCTCTCCACTTCGGTTAACCTGCATTTATTCTCTGAGTAACATCTCCATCGATTGCCCATCATGTTGCTAAATATATCCGAAGTATCTAAAAGATTCTTTTCTGTGAATGCTATCGTCACCAATCTTCACATCGATTCCTTCACGCTGCTTCCATCAAATGTATACTCCATATATTTAGTCTTAGCCAATTTTATACGAAATCCTATAGTCTCTAATGTATTTCTTTAAACCTCAAACTTCTCATTTACTCCGTTTCTAGTCTCATCAATCAATACAATATCATCAGAGAATAACATACGCCAAGGGATTTCATCCTGAATGTGGCTAGCTAACTAATCCATAATCAATGTAAAGAGGAATGGAATCAAAAGTGACCCTTGATGCAAACCAATGCTTATGTTAAAATACTCAATTTTCCTACACTAGATCCTAACATAAGATGAAGCCCCCATCATACATATCTCCTGTGGGACATAACCATAAGCCTTCTCCAAATTAGTAAAAATAATATGGAGGTTCTTCTTTTAGATCTCCATTGTTCTCCTCAACAAGTGGATAGGTTCAATAGTTGATCGACATGACGTGAATCCAATTTGTTTTCCTTTACTTTGTAAACTTGCCTCAACCTTCGTTCGATCACACATTCCCAAATTTTCATAGTATGACTCATCAGCTTGATACATTTGTAATTTGAACAATTTGGATGTCTCCTTTATTCTTATAAAGTGGAACCACAATGCTTCTCCTCCATTCTTCATGCATTTTCTTGCTTCGTCAAATAACATTAACTAAATTTGCGAGCCAAGTCAAACCAGGTTCATCTAGAACTCTCCATACTTCTATAGGAATGTCATCAAGTCTTGCACCTTTACCATGTTTCATAACCTTCAAAGCGTCCTCTACTTCCTCTGTATTCATTTATAGCTTGCACGATTCAAGTAAATTTCACTACAAGCGAACCCTCTTAAATGATCTGTTGGTAATAGTGCAATGTGTCTACCACCCGAAAGACCATGGTTCAAATCTTGGAGCAGGCACCTGTGCGTGTTTCCCCCTCTTGTTTAAAAAAAAATCACTACAAGCCAGATATCCCGAAGTGTTCTCTCCAAGGTTGCAGAAAGAGGTAGTCGATACTTGGTCGGCAAGGTCACTGACTTAGGATTAATCGGCAATCGGACGACTAGTCGGATTTAGTCGGCCATTAGTCGGTTTTAATTTTTTAATTATTTTAAATATATAAATCATTTTATACATAAATTTGTACATTTTCTATACTTTCATAATGAAATAAAAGAAGTAATTGACGTTAAATATAAATTAAGTTTGCTTATGTATTAACATATATTTGTATATTTTCTATACTTACATAATGAAACCAAAGAAGTAATTGACTTCAAATATCACATTAAGCATATTAGAATAAGTTCGCTTTAAAAAAATAAAAAAATAAAAAATATAAAAGCTTGATGTAAAAATCGGCCAATTAATATCGATTAATGGCCGATTAGGCCTAGTCGAGTCAACTACCCCCCTCCCCCCAGCTCGACTAGTCGGCTGATTTTTACAAGCTTGGTTCTCTTTATTTCCTTCCCCAATTTAAAGCTTATGGAAATACTGCTCCCATCTAGTCTCTATATCATCCCGAGTAACAATGACGTGTCCTTCCTCATCCTTAATGCATCTCACTTGAGAAAGATCTTTGATCTTTCTTTATCTTGCTTCTGCCAATGTGAATATATCCTTCTGGCCCTCTTTGGAGTTAAGATTTTTATACAAAACTTCATAGGCTTTTGACTTAGCTTCACTTATAGTTTTATTTGCTTCATTCTTTGCTATCTTGTAGTTTGTGGCAGTCTCCTTTGTTCTATCCTTATACATAGGTTTATAACAGACTCTTTTAATTTCAACATTCTCTTGCACCCCTTCACTCCACCACCAAGCCTCCTTTTAGCCTGAAACCCCTCCATTTGACTCACCTCGCATCTCTTTGGCTACCCTTCAAATACAAGATGCTTCTTCCTGCCATATCTCTTTTGCACTTCCATTACAATTCCAAGACGAGTCTTCTACAACCTTCTTCCTAAAGCTTGAATACTTGATTATTCAGTTGATCACCCTCTACACCTCATAGTCGGATCGATAATTCGGTCCAGTTGGTTGACGATGCCAATAGTACCGCTCTCTGCATGCAACATTCAAGGGTTGCAGTCACTGGAACTGCATATGGTTATGGTTACACAGTAGGTGGATCGAACCCTACACTTTTTGTATTATGCATTATTCGATCTATGTTGCATATTTGCATGTAGATATGCGGATTAGGCTGCATATACCAAATATTTAATTTGCTTTCGGATAGAGATGATATATAACTCAGACTTCAACATTTATTTTAAACTTTTTATCAATAATAATTTTTGTGACTTGTTTTAAGGATAAATACTTACATGTCACTTTTACATAGTTGTATTGTTAAAACTAATGTTAGATCCACATACTTATCTTAACTTTCATCATTTTTTAAAGAGAAAAGGGGTGTAAACTCGAGATGAATTACACCTAAATTTTATTAAATAAAAAGAGATACTTACAACGACCACGCCAAGAAGCATGGTGTACTACATTGCTAAAAGAGTAATGTCCCTGCCTAAAGAAAACACCATTTTGTGAGTACCAAATAACCCGAAGCAAAAAATCATCGGCCCGAAGCAACCAACCTGTGAGGAGATGCACACATTTCGAACAATGGCCTAGAAGCAATCGATGCTAGCATGGTCTAACCATGGAACCACTAACCACAGCCAAAGCTACACGAAACATTGGCAAGTGAAAAGCAAGTGATAGATATCCTCCACCCTCGAACCACATCTCGGACAATCCGTGCCACTATGCTGCATCAGTTTGAGTCTAAACACCTTTATCATGAGCCTCTCCTTTTGCATTTTTGAGACTAAAATAGGGGGAAATCACGCTAAGGTGTCCACCCCATTATTATTAAAAAGTAGTAAAAATAGTAAAATAAAAAACAGATTACAAATTACATTAGCCAAGACTCAAGGAGGTGCTTGCAGTGGACACTAGCATTCTCACAATAGAAACAGTGGCTAGAAAAAAGAACATCATTACGAGCCAGCCAAGTGGCCCACACAACTGCCACCGGGACGATAAATTCTTTTCTTTATGTACTGCGCGCCCCAACAAGAGAAGTCCTAAAGGAATCGAAAGAGTGGGAGTACAACCAGACCAGCCCCACCTCATCCCAACTAGGAGAAGACACCGAACAACAGAAGAAAAGGTGCTCCGGCGTCTCAATGGTACTCCCACACAGGGGGCAACTATTTGACATTGTCATGGAAATCTTTGCACAAAGATCTCGAGTCATGGTGTGTTTCCTTCTAAGTAACCACATGAATAAACCGATCCTCTTCGAGAGACCAAGCGACCAGACAAAATTGCAATCCCGGATCGAATCAAATGAAACACCGTACCCGCCCGTTTGACCCGATTTGAGATGAAAGGAACACCATGACACTTAAAAATATCCGTGTCAAAAAAACCGCCACAACCAGAGATAGAATCGCTCGATACAACTCCAAATCTTGCGGCGCTCGAAAAGGAACAACGCTCGCCGCCCCGAGAAGACGCCTCAACTTCCGCTCTTTCCAACTTCTCCTGATCCTGACATGTCACCAAGATGGCTTTGGCAGTCGTCGGCAACCCTTCCTTTACGACCTGCGGTGGCGGTGACGGCGATGGCAAAAACACACTGAGATCGGGAAGGTAGCACAACCCACCTGCAACATCACCATCAGAGGATGCACCAACACAGCAGCTCGGCACTCCAGGAGGACCACGGTAACTTCGGGATCGGAACCCGGCAAACAACCATCAAACACGACCTTCAACACAACACCAACTTCCCTGAGTGCTGAATCGAGCCCTTCCATGGTCCAAGAGAGAAAGGGGACACCCATCAGCTGAGCAACCCATATGACAAAGGAGGCCTCTCCTCCATCCGCAAAACGTGGGTCCTCCAAGCTACATCATTCACGCCCCTAGGATTTAGAAGACGCATCGCATGCACCTGTGAAAGACCCCGAACACAACATTTTTTACTTCCCAGCGGTAACACATCACTCACGAACTCCCTTCCAAAGAGCAGCACAATCCCAACCCAAATTGAGGAGATAGATAAAGTCTCCTCACCCACGAACCAATCAACATTGTCTTCGTAGCTGCTGACGGGCATGTTGCCGTGCGATGTCCGATCTTCCCACAACCAAAGCAACACACTTGTTGTGAGCACCACGAGGCGAGGTGGCCTGACTCGCCACACAAGAAGCATCTGCGACCCTGCTTCTTGTGCGACATCAGAAACTCTCTTTTTTGCATTGCCAAAGAGAAACCTTTAACCGTGTTATCCAAGGTGATTTCCAAAAGGTTTCTCTTTGGAAATGCAAGAAGCGACTTTGGTTCCTTGATGCTTCTTGTGCTTCTTCCACCTTGATACGACGAGTTGGAGGCAGAGCACAACATTCATTCTCCTGTGGGAAATCTTAATGGCGGGACTGGCGATGGGAGCCTCTTTGGTTTGGATAACTTTAATGGGAATGGGGTGAGCACATATGAGCTTGCAATATCTGAGATGGGAGATGAACAACCTTGGTTCCTTGATGAGATGATTAATTTGGATGAGCTCTGGCGGGGACACTTATGGTATTCACATGGCGGATGCGGTCATTGTAATCCTTAGGTGGTTAACGGTTTAGGGATGTTGAAGTTAATTTATGTGAAAAAGGCCCTTCTTATGAAATGGGTGCTGAAGATCTGGGGAAAGGGTGATGATGTGTTTTATTGCTTGGTGAGGAGTATTTGTAAGGTTTACAACATAAAGCTTCATGTTCACATATGCGATATGTGGCTACATATGCGTATTTAGTTATCTGACTGAACACTGAAGCACATATACCGTAACCATATGCAACAGTATGCGCTTCATGCACATATATAGACAAACTAATCCTCATATTCATCTGCATATGTGGTTTAATATCTAAATTGGGGGATATATGTATGTCTTTTTTTGTTTAGTATATAAAATGTACATGACACGTTAACTTGATGTTTTATATTGATGCATCTTTTCATTGTTCTCGTATATGCTACATTTGGGAGGATATTATATGGTATTTGTTCTCGTATTATTCTCACATCTATTCTCACATCTTTAATACTTATTAACTAAATGTATGCAAGCCTTTGAATTTTTTGTTTAATGATGTTCATCTTAATAATGACAACAATTGAGATTGACAACACTTAAGTTTTTTTTGCATCTAATAAATTTTATGTGTATACATATCTTTTTCTTAAATTTTGTTTATACAGACTTTCAAAATTTTGTGCATACAAGTTTTGTTCCTTATATGAGATTCGTGTATGTGTATATTTTTGGATTTATATTTTTTAGATATACCTTTTTTCTCTATTTTTTTATATACGATCCATATATGCGTTAAATGTTTTCTTGTAGATTCATATATGCATTTGCTATTGAATCCATATATATGCATAGATTTCAATATATACATTAAATATTCATCAACATAGATTTCAATATTACATTAAATATTTATCTACCCATTTTGTCGTGCTTGTGTATCGTATATTTTTTATTATTTTATTTGAAATTTTTGATTTTATTCAATAATGAACTACTTTGTACTATTTCATTTTATTGTTGTATTTTTATTAGTTTTAACGAAAATATTACTAACTGCATAATCTGCATATGTTCTCATACACTCCTTTGCATATTCACTTAATCGCTTTAAACCGCCTGTTGAACGAATGCCACATATCACATTTTTGAACCTTAGGAGGATCTGATGCAGTCATACCATTTGTTTTTTTGAAAGAAAAGAGGGTGAAATCTCGAGGAGGGATCCACAATGATTAACTTAGATTAAAATAATAATACAATTACAATTAAATAGCGTCCGGTCGAATGTAAGGAATCTATAATGACCCAATACATTTTCTGGATAAAATCATTGACCTCGGAAGATACATTCGTTCCCAACACACCAGATAAACCAAAGATGAGCAAATGCCCAAGAGCCGTCCTCATGTGAATTGACGCATACCATTCTAATATAGCCCCAAAATGACGTACATCCACCATTTTGAGCCAAGAAGTTTCTACCCTTTCCCAGACCGCCACCGAATATGGACTCTTGAAGAAAAGGTGTTCCATATCTTTGTCTTCATCTCCCACATCTTCGATTGTCAATTCTCAAAGGTTTGTCATGTCTCACCTTTGTAAAAAGACGTTCGTGCCTGGCCAACCAAAGAAATACTTTCATCCTCTTCGGAATTCGACTCCTCTCTATTATTCTGCAATCATGGACAAGCTCCTCCCAGGCCATAACATGGCCACGAGAAAAAAATGATAAGCCTTCTTAATCGAAAATTTGCCATCAATCCAGGGGAAGTGGTCTCTCCCATGCGTTATGCTTTCCACATCCGTCAACTCACCACCATTGCTAGGAACTTGTTGAATTTCTGCTTTGAGAACCCGATTGTGAATGTAGGGGTCTGAGTTCCCCCGCCCAAATATGTAGCACCACTGCATTCTGATCATCCACAAGCGCAAACAGTTGAGGACAACGTTCCTTTAGAGCTCCCGAGCATGTCTAGTCATCTAGCCAGAATCTAAAAGTGCCACTGTTGCGAACCACCGGCTGAAACAAATCACCCTACTCGGGAGGAAGGAGTTCGGATGGTGTTTCCCGTAAAGGAACCTCGAATATCATAGATGTTCCCCAGTAGACGAAAAACTAGATCCTCCCCCTTCCCCTAGAGTCTGGTCACCTATTTTGTCAGAAGTGTTTTGTTCATACATTCATAGCTCATAACTCCCAAAGTCTCCTCATTCTTCGACTTTACAATAGTATCTCATTCAGTATGGTGAATCCCGTTTCTTTCCTGTCTCCTATAGCCTAGAAGAAGTTCCTCTTTAATCTTCCCATTTTGAGCGCACATCAGCAATAGGAAGTCTGGTAGAGCAAAAAAGATGGAAATGGTCAACAAAACATGCTTCAGAAGCATCAACTTCCCACCTTTTGACAACAATCTTGCCTCCCACCCAACTAGCTTACTCCCCAACTTTTAAGCACCAGTCTCCAATCAGATGTCCGAAGCCGTCCACCAACCAGTGGGAGTCCAAGGTACGTGACAGGTAGACTCCCACTTGCAAGACACAGAATCGATGATGCCTCTTGTTTTTCCTCCTGGGTGAGACCAAGGGAATGGAAACGATTTTTTCTCTATTTAGATGCAATCCTGAAATGACCTCAAAAATGTCCATAATGTGGGATGCTAATTTCATCTGCTCTGCCCCCATCTTCAAGAAAAATTATGGTATCATCGGCATACTAAAGAATCAGGATTGAAATATTATTTCTGACATAACCCGAGCTCAGTTTCCCATCTGACTCCAGCTCCATTATGAATGCCAATGCATCTACCACGATTACAAAGAGCAAAGGAGCCAACGAGCACCCCTCCCCCAACCCCCGTTGGGGTGGAAAGTATCCTCCATTTGATCGGCTATTAACCAACACAACATAAGATATTGCCGTTACACATCTCTTAATCCATGCAATCCTATTGCCTGGAAAACTCCTTCGCTATAAATATGCCCAAAGGAAAAGGAAGTGCCAATCTATGCAATCATATTCTTTGGAGAAATCCACCTTCCACAACACACCCTTCCGTGTGATTTCTGCCAATCAAGCACCATCTTTGAGGCAATCACTCATCCATCTGCCATGTGTCTACCAAGTACGACAGTTGTCTACTCCGAGAAAATAATGCTGTTCAACACATCCTGTAGACGGTTCACCAACACTTTGGCAACGACAAGATAGATCACATTGGACAATGCAATGGGTCTGTACTCTTCAACTCTGGTTGACACCTCTTTCATTGGCCGCAAGAAAAGAAGAGTCTTGTTCAACAATTCAAACCCGAAGTTTCCCCCTCTGAAATCTTGCAGAACCGCGATAACATCTGCCTTAATCTCCTAGAACTAGCTAAAGAAGAAAACAAAAAAGCCATCGAGGCCAGGTACACCATCCGCACTAAGCTGTCAAACTGCCAGCTTGACCTCATCCTTGGTAAACGAGACCACCAAGGAGTCTGCCTAGGATGAGATCACCTTGACCACCCGACCGTGCCAACCCTAGCTAAGGTTTAGGAAAGCGGTATGCATATGCATTCGAACTGGTCATCGAATAATGATTAAACAATATGTGGTGGCATATGCGGGGTATATGCGGTTCTACACGGCTTTATAATTTTTAATTTAAAATTAAATAAATGTCTACAAAAATACTACAATGAAACTGAAATCGTTTTGATTATAAATACAGATTTTCAATTTCGAAGTTAGAACATTCTTCATTGGTAAAAAGTCATATTTCGTAATGTAAATACGTAAATACTTGTTCCTATGATAAAAAATACAAAAACAGTAATAGACATATGCTGACAACAGTAAGATATGGCAGCAGTATGGTGTCCGGAGAAAGGAAATTAGGTGCTTTAATTTTTTAATAATCTAATCGAATCTGATTATATTTAATTGGACCCAAACCACTTCAATGGCATATGCAGCCCGAATATGCGTGTGGGCATATAATGCCGTGTTTCAAGGATGCGAGTCATGCGACGCGTCTATGGATCTGCATAGGCATATGAGGCCGTACGGATCGATTTCCCGAACACTGACCCTAAACCGCATGGCCAATCCTTCTACTATGAGCATGAAAGTGGGCCTGTAGAGCCCACCCCACCTCCAGGTCACCCTGCACCTGGATCCCGTCGATCGCGAGACAATGTATGTGGTTCCTTCTCCTTCTGCCACATGCCATAGATTGAAAGAAATGCGTATTAGTGTCTCCTTAATCCTGTGTTGTCGTGATCGTTGGCGCCAATTTTTTTCCAACTGCAGCTCTTGTATCTGCCTGGCCTTTAGCACGATTTCTCCAGTCGTAAGCTGTCGCTCATCTTCTAAGGAATCAAGTCCTGATCGCCTCTTGTGTTGTTCTTCTACTCCGACGTTGGTCTCGCAAATTTCTATTCTTTTCTAAGAGGAATCTCCTCAGGGTTGCTATCATGGTTGCCAACTGGGTCTTTCCACGTCTTGGAAGCCAATCAGATACTCAACAATGAAATTTGTCGAACTCCCTAAGTGCATTATTTGATTCTTATTTCTGTATACTTGTGTGAATGAACGTATTACTGCTCAACTACCAAATTTAGGTTGCTGGTCATTTTCATTGCCTACAATCTGAAATTCCTGAGAGGACCTAATGTCTAGATGTGGAATGCCACGTTGGAGAGTTAGCCCTGAAGGGAGTACTTGTATTTCATGGTTTTGCTCTATAATATATTTGAAGGAGCTAATATTGTGACCAAGGTGTTGCCCATGGTGGACAGCTTTCTCGAGCCTGTGTGTGGACCTGTTATATTTTCCTAGATTTTTTTATCTACATTTTTTCTATTCCCAATTTGGTTTATTATTGAGGGCTGATATTTGGAACAGAAGGTACTTCTTTGCAAATAGGGGGCGTTCTTTCTCCATGTGTCGCTCGTAATGCATGATCTAAATTTAAGCTTCACATTTCCGGAAATATGATAGGAAGAGAATTAGTTCAGATGTCATATGTGAAAGCTGCAGTAAGCCTTTTTCCAGAAAGATTGCTCGCCTCCTGCATATACATTGTCATTGGGATTTGTATTGTAATTGAAAAAACTGTCTACAGTCGTCCTAACTTGTTTTGTAACATTATCTTATATTATACTATAGAACTTGCAACTTGTGCTCTTTTGAAAAGTAAGTATACCGATTTTTTGCAGGCAATTTTAGGAGGCACAATTCGAGTCCCAACTCTGACAGGCGATGTCGTTCTTAAGGTTTGTTGGAATTGAACTTTCTTTTGGGTATAGAGTAGATCTATTAAACTTTTCAATGTTTTCATTTTTGTAGGGTGTGCTTGTGTTATGGAAATCTGCATTAATAGTATTTGGTGCGCATGATATAAATATTAACTGAAATAGAATGTGGGATCCCGGATTTAACTAGAGTTGAATTCTTGTGCATTGATGTGGGATTTCAAACAATTCATTGATTATATAAACTAAACATCCACAACAACCCATCCTTGTCCCATTTTAATCGGGGTAGATTTACATGGATTTGTTGCCTACGCTAAAGCTAAATTAGGTCATACATTGACACAGACTTAAAAAGGCCAATATCATTGTCAGGAGGTTCATTTCAACATTTCTGTCTTTCTTGCCATTCTGCAAGGATTTTCTTCCTATCACACATCTTCTGACTGGTATTCTGGAGACATCCTATGCACATGCGTAGATCACATTAAGCGAGTTACTTTTGTTTTATCCTGTCTTGGTGTTACACAACCAATCTGTTATCTTGCTGTTAGTTCCCCTGTTGCAGTGTATCCTCATTGGTAATATACCCATTTTACAGATTTCAATTGCATGATGATGTGGCTCAGTATGATATCGGATTGCTTGGGCCTGATGCCAAGTTTAGGAAAATTTTCAGTGCACATCCCGAGGGAGAGTTTATTGCCCATCAGCATAAACTCCAAACACTGGAATAGCTACAGTATATCTGTAATTCTAGTGTATATGCAATTACCGTGCATGAATGATGCCACAATTGACAAAATACCCGATTCGATGACAAAATTGAAATTTTATCTATAAGGCATCCATTAAACTGTATCTTTTGGTATCAAGGAGAAGAAAGAGTATAGATCTACTTTTTTGTTTCTATGACTAGGACATGTAGATTTTGAATTTTTTCTCTTCTATGAGATTAGGGTTTCTCCCATATACTTTCTTGATATAATGTCTCTTTCCTTTTTTATTGTCCGGCCCAATTAGATAACATCCTCTTGTAGTGGAACACACGCATGCGCCACCACACCGCTCTCTCTCTCTCTCTCTCCATTACTCATCTCTTTCTTCATAATTTTTCTTTACCCTTCCCTCCGTTTCTATCATTATTTCTTCATCTATCCGCTTCTTCCCATTGCACATCTTTGCATTTCCTTTTCAAAATCCAGCATAACAAGCACTTCATTGTCCTCCCCCTAATCCTCCAAGTTGTCTATCCTCGCATTTGTTTGCATTAAGCTGTATCAAATCATGGATTTCATGTCGTTTTCACACATTCCTTTTGAACACCATCGGATTGGGATAAAGATAAGTTGAACTCAATCCAATATGTTGAGATGTTTTTTTCTGGAAGAAAGCACTTCAACCTAATGAAGTTTTTATCGTCATTCTCAGGTGAAGGAAGGTACTCAGCCTGGCCAGAAAGTCGTCTTGAAGGGAAAAGGTGCATATTTCATGGGATGTGCATTTGTCTCGTTCTTTCCCATATTAATTGCACATCAGATAACCATCATATACCGTTTCAGGGATAAGGACGCGAAACTCAACTTATTATGGCAATCAATATGTTCACTTCAATGTCAGCATTCCAATGTAAGTTTTGTGGTTTAAGCTGAATTTTTATCAATTTTTCATTTTTTATTTAGTGAGAAGGAACTGAGAAATCTCAGAGATAAAATGCATTACCTTCTTTATTTCTAAAATTTCATCACAGGAACTTGACCCAAAGGCAACGGATGCTGATTAAGGAGTTTGAGAAGGATGAATCCCGCGAGGATGAGAAGGATGCCCGTGCAGCTGCTGCTGGGGCTTCGGGCTAGACGCTTAATGGTAACCCTGCAGCATGAGAAGAACTAGAACACCAGATTGGATTGCTTACTAGTTTTGTAGAAAAGTAGGCTCTCTATATTTATTATAAATAGATAAGCCTGTTTATTACAACATCTAATTTGCACATCAACTCAATATGAAATGTCAGTTTAGCTCATTTATTGATCTTATATATTTAACTCCCCACTCTCATGGTTGAGCTACTGCTGCAAGAAATCATTGTCCATTTTTTAGCATGAGAATGTCCTCGGCCTTCCTCCCATCACATACTTTTTCTATTTTTCTTGTATTACCCATTTTGGGCAGATAATTTGTGTAAAATAAATTTTACCTAAACTTGATACTCTTAAAGTCACAGAAGGAAAACTTTTGAGATGGATCCGAACATCTATAGCAGAATTTTAAAATTTATGTAAATGTTTGATATGATTCAAATGTTTGACATGTTCTTAAGTTTTGCAGATTTTTGAATGTCTTAATCTCATGAATCACATCATAATGTAAAAGCATGTGTAAAGTTTTCCCATACATTAATGAATCTTGCTATAAAGTTGGATAAGTATTCGAATCCTTGTGATAAATACAACAATGGCCGAATATTTACTATATAATGACTAATCAGATCTTTGAGATGTAATGTACAAGGAAAGCATTTAACAAAGCAGGAGGAACTTTTGGCAAGCAAGATATGCTTTTAGTATGGTAATTTAAAATTATAGCATGAATGGTCATGTTAGCTATTTAAGTCAGCCTTAACAACTTTGGGATCGAAATACTAATAGAGGGGTAAATGATAGTTGTTGGTCAGATAACAAATTCCACAGATATTTTTAATCACAATTATGCAACTTCAGGTAAACTCAGCCATAACTGGTTCCAAGCTCGGGTAAATTGAGGAGGGTTACGTTAGGCAGTCGACAACCAGTCGGAGACAACTTTCTAAATATTATTTGTTTAAAAAATACTATTTAGGAAGTTGCCTCAAGATAGTTGGATCTTTTCAACATGGATTTAAGTAAACATTCAGATTTTGTTAGGGTGTTCCCTACTTACGACGCATTGCGCTTGAATGCAATGAAAAATTGGCAAGGGTCCTTACATCGCGGTCCGAATGTAGTTCAAAATTTGCAAGGGTTCTTGTATGATGGATACATGTGAGTAAAGAAGTTAGTCCAAAAGAGATTGTAAAGGAAGTTGTAGATAGGTAGTTGGAATATTGGCACTTTGATTGGCAAATCGATGGAGATAGTAGATATGATGGAATGAAGGAAGATTCAGATTTTGTCTTCAATTGACAAAATCAGTTGGAGAGAAAGCAGGGGAGATCAAGAAGACATGCCTTAGACAATGGTAGTTAGGTAAACATAAGGGTAGAAACGGTGTTGGAGTGGTTGTTCATAAGCATTTGAATGATTGTATGATTGAGGTGCAAAGATTCAGGGATTGGATTATTTTGCTACAATTGATGCTTGAAGAAGAAATTCTGAATATCATCTCAGTTTATGCACCACAAATTGGTTTAGATGAGAGGATTAAACAAGCTTTTTGGGAGGATTTGGATAAGGTTTTGCAAGGAATGCCACATAGAGAGATGATTTGCCTGGGTGGAGATCTTAATGGACATGTGGGAAGGGATGCTTTAGGGTATGCTAGTGTTCATGGAGGTCATGGCTTTGGGGATAGAAATAAAGAGGGAAAAGTCATTCTGGATTTGTAATGACTTATGATCTTTTCATAGAAAATACTCTTTTTAAGAAGAGGGAGGAACATTTAATTACTTATAAGAGTGGCCTAACTAGAACACATATAGATTACTTTACGTTGAGAAGAAGAGATTGGTTGTGTTGCAAAATTGCAAAGTAATCTCCGGTGTGAGTTTGACAATCCAACATCGCTTGTTAGTCATGGATGTGCAAATGAAATGGCTGGTAAAGAAAAGGAAGGTTTCCTAGACCACTACAACTAGATGGTGGAATCTTCAACTAAAGCAATCAAGCTTTATAAATAAGGTTTTAGAAGACTTATCTTGGGATTGTAGCGGAAGTGCAAACAAGATGTGGGAGGCGGTAGCATCTTGTATCCGGAAGGTAGCCAAAGAGATGCTAGGCGAGTCAAAGGGAGGAGCTTCAGGTCAAAAGGAGGCTTGGTGGTGGAGTGGAGGGGTGCAAGAGAAGCTCAAAATTAGAAGAGCGTGCTTTAAAGCCATGTTTAAGAATAGAACAGAGGAAACTGCCACAAACTACAAAATAACGAAGAAGAAAACAAAGAAGGCTGTAAGCGAAGCTAAGTCAAAAGCTTATGAAGTTTTATACAAAAATCTCGACTCTAAGGAGGGCCAGAATGATATATTCAGGTTGGCCAAAGCAAGTAAAAGAAAGACTAAAGGCCTTTCTCAAGTGAGTTGCATTAAGGATGAGGAAGGTCATGTGCTTGTTACTCGTAAGGATATAGATAGTAGATGGAAGTAATATTTCCATAAGCTTTTCATTGGGGAAGGAAATAGAGATATCACTTTGGATGATCTAGCTAGTAGTGAAAGTTACTTGAATCGGGCAAGCTATAGACGAATGTAAAGAAATGAAGTAGAGGACGCTTTGAAGATTATGAGATTTGGGAAAGGGTTAGGACTAGATGACATTCCTATAGAAGTATGGAGAGTTTTAGGTGAGCGTGGTTTAACTTGGCTTATAAATTTATTCAATGTTATTTGGCGAAACAAGAAATGCCTGAAGATTGGAGGAGATGTATCGTGGTGCCTCTTTACAAGAACAAAGGGGACATTCAAAATTGTTCAAATTACAGAGGTATCAAGCTGATGAGTCACACTATGAAAATTTGGGAACATGTGATCGAAAGAAGGTTGAGGAAAGTTTGAGAAGTAAAAGAAAATCAATTTGGATTCATTCCAGGTCACTCAACCATTGAAGCCATCCATTTGCTGAGGAGAACAATGGAGATTTATCGAACTAAAAGGAAAAACCTCCAGATGATTTTTATTAATACGAAGAAGGCTTATGATTCTATCCCACATGTGAGTTTTGGAGAAGAGACAGTACATGTCCTACACATTAACCTCATAAGGATATGTATGATAGGGTTGTTTTGATATGAATATTGGTTTACATCATGGTTCAACTTTGAGCCCATTTCTTTTTACTTTGATTACTTTGATATGTATATGCTACTTGCTGATGATATGTGTTGATTAATGATATTAGAAATGGAGTAAATGAGAAGCTTGAGGCCCGGAGACATGCATTGGAGACTAAAGGATTTCGTATAAGTAGAGCTAAGACGGAATATATGAAGTGCACTTTTGATGGAAGCAATTGATGAAGGAATCGAGATGCAGATTGGCGATGATAACATTCAAAAGAAGGATTCTTTTAGATATCTAGGATCTATTTTGCAACATGATGAGGAAATTGATGGAGATGTTACTAATAGAATAAATATAGGTTGGCTAAAGTGGAGAAGAGCTGTTGTTCTCTGCGATAAGAAAATTCCTTTGAAAATCAAAGTAAAGTTCTACAAAGCAGTCGTGAAATCTGCTATGCTATATGGATCGGAATGTTGGCCTGTGAATCATAGACATGTGCAGAGAATGACAATAGTAGAATTGAAAATGATAAGGTGGATGCGTGGACGCGCGCACACACACAAGTAAAGATCGGATTTGGAATGATGCAATCAGAATAAAAGTTGGCGTAGCTCTGACTTAGAATAAGATGCGAGAAAACCGCTTAAGTTGATTTGTTCATTTGCAAAGGAGGTCAGCTGATGCACCCGTTAGGAGATACACGTTTTGGGATGTTGAGCCTGCTAAGAGAGGACGAGGAAGGCCCAAGCAGTGTTGGAAAGAGACTATACGAAGGGGTCTTAGTTTTGTGGATCTAAGCCCGAGAATAACCCATGATAGATCTGAATGGAGGCAAAGAATTCATGTAACAGACCCTACTTGATGAGGAAAAAGGCTTTGTTGTTGTTTATGCATCCTCAGGATAACAATCATCAACTACAGGATTATTTGGAAAATCAGATGCATAAAAACCACGATCTAAGGCTTGTCGATTCAAGATTCTCTATCAACCTTGCCAATCAAATAATTCACTATCCGAGGTATTTACCAGTGGATAACTCAACCACTTACAACATAGGTTCAATTGATACTGAAGACAATCCAAAACTTGGATCAGATACTAAGTGTTATATCATAACCATAGAAAAATCAAGAATTTCCAAACAAACTATCTTTTAAAGCCTACAAAGTCTATATGCTACGTGATGTATATATCTCAATAGTGAACATGGACTACCAATGGACAAAGAGTTAAGAGTGCTCAAGCCCGTGATGATAAAAGCGGTTTGAAACTGAATCTAGGTCATTTGATCAAGGCTTTAATACAATTTCAAGGAGACCAAATCTCATAATGCATGAAAAACATCAAAAATAAATAGATTGAAATTTGTAAAACAACTTAGTATGGGAAAAATAGAGATTAGAAATTGCAAGATGGGATCCCAAGAGCTCTCCCACTCCTCTTATAAGCATGGTTTCAAATTTCGATTTTATTTTGCTAAATCCCAGATCAGGAAAATTTCGGAGAATTTTACTGACATTTTGTTCATGTTAAACATTATGGAAATAGCTTTAATAGATCATTTTTTCTTCAAAAATTAAAGTTCCCGATGTTCTTTAATCAATAACTAAATTAGAATTGCACATTTATTAACTGAGAAAGAGCTGCAATTAGGAGGTTTGATTTCTACCACATCATTTACAACATGCTAAATATAGTTATACGTCCAAGAAAGTATAATATGCATATGTTTATATAGATTATATAGTGTTATATCCAATTACAACTGTCTGTATATGATCGGTTGGATGTTATATGGTGATAACTGCATGCATTCTTGAGACGAGATATCTTTAATATTAAAATGTCAATTAGCTCAAGATAATTGTAATTAGGTTTGTGTACATGACCTTCATCAGGAACGTGGGAGAATAACCTTAAGCATAATTAAAGACCCCCTCTGCTCCCTCCGACCCCGATACCCCTGCGCCCCTGACCCCTCCGACCCCATACTCCGACCCCCTCTTCGACCGTCCCGGGCCCCCTCCCCCCCCTCCCTTCAATCGACCCCTACGCAACCCTCCACTCCTGCAACCCTGCCCCTTCCCCTCCCTTCCACCGACCCCTGCAGCACTCAACCCTTTCCATCCCTATTGCAGCTTTCCCTCCTGCATCCCTTCTCTCCCACATCTCTCCTCTCATAGCCTCTTCAAGACGCTACCATGCCATCTAAATCATTGATTGATATATTTGCTTAGATCGTTTGGCTCCTCTAGCACGAACAATTTCTCCACCACCACGTAGCTTGATAACAACAACTTCTCCTTGACGATGCCTCCTTCTCCTCTTGAGATGACTACCGGTGACTTGATGTGTCCTTTTTGGAATTTTCATTGTTTCCTGGATGGTAGAGAAGGAAGTAAAGGTTTTACACGCTTAATGTCCCATATCAAAAGGGTGCATCTCTCCAGTGTTGAACGTGCTTCTATTTTGCGAGATGCCATCAAGAATGATCTTGATCTATATCTTGCTTTAGAAGGGACCTTGAGGATCCTTGATCAGTGGATGTGCGGGAGGTGCATGAAGATTCAAGCGGTCAGGGGCGGAACCAGGAATTTCATCAAGGAGGGGCCCAATATACAACTATTATGAATGCTCAAAAATGGAAAAATCTATATATTTTCCAACAATATTTTTAAATAGAATTAATATTTTAAAATGAACCTCTTTCAATCTTGATAAATGTAAAATTTAAATTTATTATTAATGTCAGAATTTAAAATAGATTGGTATTTTCAGTGGTTATTTTTAAAATTAAATAAATATAATAATTTAAGCCTCTCAAAATCCACTCTAAAAAGGTTAAATTATCAAGTGAAATTTTGAAACAAAAAAGTTCATGATTAAAAGGAAGTAATAAATTTATTTTACTTACAAGGAGTAATAAAAACAATGGGAGAGATAAATAAACTTGAGTACAATTTTATATCAAATTATTTTCATAGTTTGGAAGTGATTGGATAAACCATATAAAAGAAAGTAAATTTGACAGAGATAAGATTCGAAACCTGGTCTCCAAAATAATAACCATGCCAGTCTACCACTTGACAATTTAATGATTGTACAATGTTTCTCTAAAATATTTATTACACTACAATTGAGGAGGGACCGTATTAAGAACCTAATACATTATACAAGTGATGTATAATAATCATGGGGGGCGCTATGACCCCCCCATAATATATACTAGTTCCGCCCTTACAAGCGGTGACTCGGGCTTGCCACCATGATAGCGATCTTATTCGGGTTACAAATGACACTGGAGCGACTCAAGGGCACATTATTGGTATCTTGAAACCTCTTCTACCTATCGTACCTGTTATCACTGACGGATTAGCTGTCGATGCTTTACTGCTTGATCGTATTTTTGAAGCTCCTATCACCACAATCAAGAGTATCCCTCCCCGTTGCCGTCTTGCTTTCTCCCAAGCTCTGAAGACAACTTTACACCAAGTTATCGCAGGGCCGGGATCCATATCTGCTTGGGTGAGATTGTTACTTCTTCCTCGCTGCACACTAAAGGTTTTCAGACCTATGAATAGGTGGGATAGAAGATCTAGCAACAAAAAGTCTTTGCAACGACGACTTATTCTGAGCTCACTGACTACATGGGGCAATGCAGATGGTTTCGCCAAGCTAGTGGATAATATTTTGAAAGATGGTACACCAGGGACATTTGACCTTTATTAGAATAATTCCTTGGAAGAGAATCATCACTCCAACATTAGGCAATGCCTTTGTAAAGTGTCAGATGGACACTTTTCAACAACTTTAAGGGTTTTATGCTCTTCAGGAGTTTGGCTGAGTTTGTAGCCTCTGCACCTCTTACTCCACCACTCAAACCTGACAATGCCATACACCCTATTGCAGTGGGCACTATCTGGAGTCGCTTAGTATCCAAGGTTGCTATGAAAGGGATAGGCAAAGAGATGTCTAAGTATCTCAATGATTTTCAATTTGGGGTTGGTGTATCTGGAGGAGCAGAAGCCATTTTACACAGCACCAATCGACTCTTGAGCAAGCTTCATGGTGATGGATCTATCTCTATGCTTACTGTAGATTTTTCTAATGCTTTCAACATAATAAATAGATCTTCGATGCTCTGTGAAGTTCGAAGGCGATGTCCATCTATTTTTTCATGGGTGGAGTTTCTGTATGCTCAGGCTGCCAGACTATATATTAGAGACAATCATATTTGGTCGACCACCAGAGTGCAGCAAGGTGATCTCCTTGGTCCACTTCTATTTTCTCTTGCATTGCACCCACTTATTCGTGAGATCAGAGACAATTCTAAACTCCTTCTCCATGCTTGGTATCTTGACGATGGGACTATCATCGGGGACACATTAGAGGTGGCCAAGGTGCTTGACATTTTACAACGCAGTGGCCCTGAGTTGGGACTTGTTCTAAATATCAATAAAACTGAGTTTTTTTGGCCTTCATGTGATGGACAGAAGATCCGCAAAGGACTATTTCCTACTGATATTGGAAGGCTTGTGCTAGGAGTGAAAATGCTTGGAGTTGCAGTGAGCATGTACAAAAAATTTGTTGAAGACTTGGCTACGAGGAGAGCCACCAAAGCTGTTGAATCAATGAAATGACTCCTCCAGTTGGATGACCCACAGAGTGAACTTCTTTTACTACAATCTTGTATGGTTTCAGCCGAGCTCATGTTTGGCTTAAGGACATGTCAACCTATATGCATGGAGCAAGCTGTTGCTTTTTTTTTGACAGAGGACTACGTGGAGCTATTGAGGACATTGTGGTTTGTGGAGGTCCTTTCTTTGGCGACCTTCAATGGCGGGTGGTGTCCCTAGCAATCAAGATCGGTGGTTTAGGACTGAACTCCGCTTTGAGGCTTCTTCATATGCTTTTGTGACCTCTAGAGCTCAATCTTGGGTGATTCAAAACCACATTTTACGAGACAGTGGGGTATGTGATATTTTCGATTTTTTAGATGCCTTGGAGGGTCTACTTGTCAAACTCCCATTTTTAGATCTACATGTTTTTCTAACAAGGATACCGCCCCCTAAATCCCAGAATGCTTTGGCGAGTTCCCTTTTTAGCAAAATTGTCAAAGAAATTGAGGTTGAATTTGACATGACAGCTAGACAAAAGGAAATTTTTTGATGCTTGCAATCTGATCATGCTCAAGATTTTCTTCTAGCTATTCCTATTGATGGTCTTGGAATGCACATGTCACCTAGTGAGTATCGTACTATTCTCAGATATCGCCTTATGATTCCTCTATTCCCAGCAGATGAGGCATGCTCAGTATGCCACAAATCTTGCTTAGACTTCTTTGGGGAGCATGCTGTTAATTATCGTGAACTCCTAGGTTTTAAATATAGACATGATCTTGTCGGAGATGTCCTCTATGATGTTCTCAAGAAGGCTGGGTTTGCGTCAAAGAAAGAAGCACCTGTCAATTTTTTGTCTGATCCACACGAGGGGAGATCCACACTCAGACCAACAGATGTTTTAATTTTTGGTTGGGCTGGAGGAAAATATGCATGTGTTGATTTAACTGGAATGTCTCCGTTAGTTGGTCTGATAGAAAGTGAATTTTCTGCGGGATATGCTGCACATAAAGCTACCTCAGCCAAAGTTGCTAAACATGAGAAGGCTTGTATTGACAATCAACATGTCATTATTCCTTTCGGGTTTGATACTTTTGGATTCTTGACGTCTGAAGATGTAGAGCTCCTTAAGAGGGTCCAGAAAATTATCCATAGCTATGTCATGATTCCCAGATCTATAGATGTTGTGTTCCGAAAAATTGGATTTGCCATCCAAAAGGAATTGACGGCGCAACTTGTTACCCGTCTCCCGACAATTTCTTTGTAATATGTCGTGATTTAAGAAATGACAAGCTTTTCAGTTAGCATTAAAGACGTTAATGTTATTTTAGTCAGGTTTTGATAAGATTTATGCATCAGGATATGTTGGCACTGAAAGGGTATATATAAACATTAGATTGTTGCAAATAGTCTTTTGTAATCTAACAATACATGAGACCATATACTAATAGTAGATCTGAGGCGTCTTATAAAAGGAAAGGAATCATTATATATTAAAATAATGCAACAAAGATAAGTATAGCTTTCAATAAAATTAGCAAATTATGAGAAATATACAGAATTAGGCAAACTAACGTTAAAATGGGAGTGAAATCATGGGAAATGAAAGCATACGTGGTTTTAAAATTTGTGGATTACCAAAATTTTATCAAAATTAGGTGAAATTTGATGCCATAGTTATAAGATGGATGGTGGACACCCAATGTGGTTAGGGTCGAATCCTAACCACTTAGCTTCACCAGACATGGAACCTAAATTTGAATCTACTCCAAAAACCTGATCCTTGGTCCATCTGAATCCAACTCATAGAGTCAATTCATGATTAAAAAATCTTTTTTGTTTTTCAATCCATGTAAATTTAGCCATTCTTTTAAAAGTTAGCACAATCTAATTTACTTTGCTAATGTATAACAAATATGTTAATTAATAGATTATATGCCTATGTAGAATGGATTTAAATTATATTAAATATAATATTAAGGATAATAAATACTTAAGTGGTCTAACTAAAATGTCGGTTTTTGGACCATAAAGATAAATAATCAAAATACATTTAGCTTACTTTCCAAATCATCTGAAACTTGATTTAGATTTGTCAAATTGAGATTTAATTCAATAAAATACCATTTAATATCTCTTACCATGTTTCATCATCCCTCAAAATGGAAGAACCACCGAATATAACCTATTATATTCTTAGTAGTGCTTATTGACATAACTAAATTTGTATCATGTTTCTTAGATAGGATGATGACCACCTATGGAATTCATTTTATCTATATTTTTCATGAGTTAGCTTTGTTTATTAGTTCATCATGTAACTTTGTGATTATGTCTATAGCATTAATGAATGATAGATTTATCATGCTTGTGGTTATTTATTATGATAATAAATCTGTTAAACATAGGATTAGAGTACTTTGTGATTCTTTTAATACCTCATTCTTTCTCCTAGATAGAAAGCTAAGATCAAATATCATACTTATACTAGATAACTCATACCGAGTTAATCTCACAAGGCTAAACAATAAGAAGTAGAGATGAGAACACAGTTGTTTGTACATAGGACTCCTTTCAATGATTATCCATTTAACGAGTGATTAACATCAATTATAACATAATTGCATTTAAGAGTTGGCAAGCATTTAATGCAATTTCACTTGCAAAAATAAACGTGCATTCAACAATATGATAATAAGTATTAACAAATGTTATGGAACTTAGTTCACATATAAAGATTATGCATTTGCATTGTATCACTAACTTACAAGCGTAACATATCATAGTCTGGCAATATAAATAAGAAATTTTCATATATATTTCAACTTCTTCATTCACAAAGTTATTAATCATACTTTTACAAGGGAAGCAAATATAACTACATTCTTGTTGGAGTAAACATCTAAAAGTACTCTCAAACCCCTTTATACACACACCTTACTTCATTGCAGTATTTAACCCACCTTCCAATTCGTGACCCATGTAATAGGGTTGTTCGGGAGAAGACACTTGGCTACATTTTGGAAGACTAACTATTTCTCATATAGAAGTGGTCCTTCACTTGATACCTTCCTAGCTCGGTTGCGTTTGTTATATTTGGGGCGCATGTTTGTTGTCATATATTAAAGGGATTTTTACTCGGCAGACCCTATAATCTTTGCCAATGACCTCTACGACCTTTGAAACATCGATATTCCTCCCTCGACCCCGTAAACTTGTTGACCTTTACCCTATAGACCTTGTGGTTAACCTCCATCCATTTGACCGTTAAAACTAATCGGATTCTGTTATCTTCCTTTACATTATACCCATTTAATTAATCAAATTTACTATAAGTGCTATTGAGGAGCCCATCCCCAACATCCCCCCTCATTATCCCTCGTGGCACTTGCTGCTGAGGAGCCTCGTCCCCGACATCACCCATCCCCCCAGCATCGCTGTCCTAGAGCCAAGCTGCTACTCGTCGTTGAATCCCCACTCCTGTCCCGGCCGCCGCCTCCCTTGCTGGAAGCAGCCCACCAGCCCAGCTCCTCGCTGAAGCCTCCCCCGTCGAAACCTCCGTCCCGCCTCCCCTGGTCGAACCCCCGCCCCGCCGGCAGTTGCTACTGCTCGTTGAAGCCCGCCTCCCCCTGCTCGAACACCCCCCCAGCCAAGCTTCTTGCCCTGGTCCCCCCTGTCCCGCCTCCCCTGGGTCGAAGCCCCCCGCTCCCCGCTGCTCAGAGCTCTGCAACTATTGATCGTTGAAGCTTCCCCCCGTCCGGCCTCCCTTGGGTCGAAGCTCCCCCATTGACGCACCCCCCTTGTCGAAGCCCCCACCCACAGCTGCCACTTCTCGTTGAAGCCCCCCCCGTCCCGCCTTCTGGGACGAAGCCCCCCGCTGCTCGGAGCTCTGCAGCTGCTCCTCGTTGAAGCCTCCCCTAAACCCGTCCCAGCCAAGTCGAGCCCCCTCCCTCAGGAAGAGGATTTTTTTCTTCTCTTGTAATTCTAGCCATCCGATCACAGATTAGTTAGATTAACTCATTTTTAACCCAAAGAAGTTAACTCAATATGTGTCAATTTAACGGTAGGATTGGGGTAAGACGGAGCAAGTTTACAAGGTCGAGGGAGGAATATCGATATTTCAAAGGTCGTAGAGGTCATTGGCAAAGATTATAGGATCTGCCGGATAAAAATCTCTATATTAAAAGCACAGATGTTGTACACTTTTCCTTTGAGAATTTTATACCATGTTATTTCATTTTATGTTGATTATATATGG
This sequence comes from Ottelia alismoides, assembly GCA_037367405.1. Lineage (NCBI taxonomy): Eukaryota > Viridiplantae > Streptophyta > Magnoliopsida > Alismatales > Hydrocharitaceae > Ottelia > Ottelia alismoides. The sequence goes on along the minus strand of JAZKJV010000440.1, from coordinate 254,809 downwards.
GCATCTTTCATTCTCAATAAAATTAACTATCGTTGGGCTTATGACTGTTTTGTATTTAGTGTTGGGCAATTAGATCTTGGTTGGTTTACATAATAACTTACCACATGAAACATTCAGACAAGATCCGAATCGAGACCGAGTGGGGTTGCTACATGCAGTTGGTGATGTGCAAAGGATATTGGAGGATATGGGTCTCACAAGAGAGAGGAGGTGATGGGTTTGATATAGAAGACCATCGAAGGTGTGGCTGTTATAAGGGTAGAGAGAGCGAGATCCCAGTGAGGAGAGAAGGACGACGACAATAGGATATTAAATCTCTCTTGTTCGGCAGACGACGAACAATGGAGGAGGTTTGCAAGGTTTTGATCGAGGTTGAGGAGAGCTCGATTGGTGGATATCGTGGGGTCTGGAACGCTTAGGGATTGGGGAGTGAATAATGATGCACATCACTGACCAACGATGGAACACAACAGAAGGAAGGAGAGATTATAGGGGGCCTCTCTCACCCACATGACGGGCCAAGAATGGATGACCGAAAGTTCTTCGAAATTTATTAGGGGTTGACAACTAGGGCTGGCTATTGAGTCACGGCTCGATGAGCCAGGATCGGGCTCGGCTCGATAAGGGTTTGTGAGCCTGACTCATTAAGCTATTGAGCCGAGTCCGAGTCAGAATTTTGGGCTCGATAGCTTAACGAGCCGAGCCCGAGCCAAGCCTCGCCAAGCTCGATAACTCAATAAGGAGCTCGATAAGGAATATACATACATATATTATTTATATATTTATATATAATACAAACACAATAAAATTAGCCCTTTTCAATTTTCCATCCACTAACTTTGACCCTCTCACGAGTCATGACCCAATTCTCAAATCAATCCCATTCACGCCCACACGTTTACCCCGCTTACTTATTAGAAAATTAGTAATTTTTTACAAGAAAATATAATGTTACAATATATATCATAATTAAGATTTTATATATAACTTGGTTAGTGGCCTACTGGTAAGGAACACAGTCTTTGATGAGCAATTCTCAAGTTCGAACCCACACAAAACACTTTTCCACCAAAAAGTATCCATTTTCCTTAACAAGCTTGACTTGGGCTCGAGCCCAGGCCAGGCTCGATAAGGAGCTCAGGCTTGATAAGGGGCTCGGCTCAAGCCTTATCGAGCCCGAGCCAGCTCGATAAGGGCTCGAGCTCATCGAGCCTGAGCCCAGTTGGGCTTATCGAGCCCGAGCCCGAGCCAGGGGCTGGCTCGCTCGTTGGGCTCGATAGCCAGCCCTATCGACAACCAAGTGTGAGGTGGCCTAAGGATGGGGTACGAGCTAATGGCTTGGCACCACACAACCCAATGAAAACAAGGGAAATTAAATAAAAATAGTTGGAAAAATGATTTAAATAAAATATGTAGATCTTGATAATATTTACATATTTTATGAAGATCTCAAGCTTAAAATAAGAAATATGTACAATCTATAATTTTTTTGAGGTATTTTACATGTATAAAGTAACCATATTTTAGGATTTTATATTTGTTTTTTGTTTTTAATTAATAATATACACATAATAATAATGAAATACTAGAAAAAATTACACATTAATCTTTTTTTGGATTTTTAATAATTAAGAAAAAGAGAAAATAAACTATAATTGTGTTAAAATAAACTATATACAAGTTATAAGTTAAAATATATAGGGTTTGATCTATTTTATACTTTTTCTTTTCTTTAAAAAAAATTAATTTTTTATACATTTAGGTAAAACATAAAGAAAAGAAAAGAAATTTGAATATAAAATTAAAAAGTAACAATATGTACATAAAATAATAGTGTCAAGTTGGGAGAACTGTATAATAAACAATCAGATGCAAAACCCCAAGTTCCCTATGTGAACTCTAATTACTTTGAATTTAGTATTAGTTTGTAGATAATTAAATGTACATTAAATATAAGCAAGTAAAATTTCATAGGAGATTGTATGAAGGAGATATTCGATTTTATGACTTTTGAGTTTTAATCCGTGATTTAGGTTTATTTGTAATTTAAAGATTCTAGTATTTTTCAAAAGTTATTATTAATTATATGTACAGAATGGAGTTGATTTTATATTATTTGGAGTTTGCATGAGTATATAAAAAATCTAAAAAGTTTATGCTTGTATAAAAAGTAACACATACAAGGTTTCAACTCTTATTTTTGACAATTTATGTGATTTTTGGACTTATTTTTAAGCTAATAATACACATTAGTTAAATTGTATTGACAATTATCAAAATTTATTTTTATATGATTTATTAATTTTTCTTTGGAACTAAGATAAAATTTTGATATTAAGTTAATAAATCAAGGGTTTTTCAAAGATGTGATGGTTTTTAAGGTCGCAACATGGATTGTAGTGAGATAGGTAGGAGAAGATCTATAGTGGTGTAAGGGGAAATCAAATCACACCATAAGAGTGATTGATTGGTCCACATAGAGGTCAACATCAATCAACCTCTCAAAGGATGAGGTGGCAAGGTGGAGGTAGGAGGCTATTGGAGAGATGTCAGTTGATACCACTAACGTGGGGAATGATAACTTCTAAATAAAACATGAAATGACCTAACTTCCAAAATTATCCACCATTGAAATAGTAGATCTACACATAAAAGTCAAGAAATGATAAAACAAAAGGTTCTAAATAAAATATTAATGATCTATTAAAATTTTAAATCTCAAGTTGTAGGTCTCAGTGAGATCTTCAACTTTCGAAAAGAATTTAAAAATAAAAGAGATCCTTTGTACATGGTTGCATATTTTTGGGTATTCTATATGTATAAAATACTTGTTTTTACATGTTTCACATTCTTTTATTTTATTATTAATACTATACTTAATATACTCTAATATAATAATACAATACATCATACATAATATCTGTTTTTTTATTATTTGGAGTATAGGATAAGCGTAGATAATATACAAAAGATAGAAACATAGGTGTAATAGAGAAATAAAATACTTTATTATTTTTGATGCATTCTTCTTATCGTTCTTGGTTTTACTAGGTTTTAATTTTTATGTAATTTTGTTATATGATGAAGTAAAGAAACAAAAGCAATAAAAAATAAGGAAAATGGAGTGAAATATAGACATGACACAATGATGTTCTGAATGGAAGGTTGTACAATATATAATAGAGCTCAAAACTCAAGCTTCACATATGAATTCTGATTACCTTGAAATTGGTTTTTGTAATATAATTAAGAGTACATTACTTTAAAGTGAGTAGAATATCATTGATTATTGTATGTATGAGATATTTAGTTTCAATATAGGTAGACTCAGAGCCATGACTTTATTAGTTAGTATTTTTATTCATTTTCAAAATTATGTAGGTGCTTTCACATCATTTGAAGTTAATAAAAAATTATTATAATTTGTGATTTTTGTATATATACATATGTGAATATGCACACATGAAAGACTCTTTTTTATTTTCTTTTTATTTTTTATCCTAGTCACTGCGTTCGGGTATGAGGTTAGCCAAAATAAATAGAATTAATACTTTATGTATTTCTTATTCTAAGGTACGCCACTGTCTATAGAGAGAATGGGAGAGGAGAACGAGAGAAGGGATGTGATAGATTGGAGGGGGGCTCCTGATCGACGAGCTTCTTGTGTGCTATATCATTCCCCTCCCCATGGGAGGTTATTTATAAGGCGCAAACCCTCGCCACGTCCGTTCCCCATCCTTCACGCCCAGCGGTTTGGGACCCGCCGCAACCGCCGGAGGCAGTTGCTTGACCACGCTGGTCACTCAGGCCTTCTACATCTCCTACTTGACCGAAGTGGTCAAAACATATATGCTACCACTATTCGTGTAGTATATACATGGAGATTATCTTGTGAGGATCATTATCTATGAAACCTCTTCCTTGACTCATACATTCCTGAGGCCCAGTAAACCAACATGTTAATGTATGTTCGTGCTGATATTCCCTTAATAAGGGAATCAACCAACATGTCACTGATAGGTATGTAGGTTACTGTGATTTCTTACTTCCACGCTATATCTTATATAGTGGTATTGGATATCAATGTATTTTCCTATAGAACTATTAGCCCCACTATTAATCAAGCTTATCATAGCTTGATTGTCACAATACATTTCAATTGATCTTTTGACCAATTCGAGGCTTAGATTCTCTAGAAAATACCTGATCCATACAGCATGAGTGGTGACCATGCTACATGCAATGTACTTAGCCTCATGTGTATGTCGAGATAAACATCATTGTTTCTTGCTATCCCAAGGAACGACTACAACACCAAACATGAACAGGTAACCTGATGTGGATTTTCTATCATCCACATCCCCTCCAAAATCGACATCAAAGTATCCTACCACTTCAAGCGATTCTACTTGATACACAAGTTTTAAGTGTACAACCCCTTTCTAATATCAAAGAGTCCTCTTTACAACTTCCCAATATGTTGGACCGGGATTACTTTAATATCTATTGACTAAGCTTACTGGATAGGCTAAATCAGGGCGAGTATATCTAAAGGTTTCCGCCCCTTCCTGGGACACTGACTTTTGCTGAGTCTCTTTCCCATCACAAGTGGTGTTGGAGCTGGAGTGCTATTCTGCATTCCAAATCTCCTTAATATAGCATGCAAATTGAAGGATATGAGGAATCCTCAAGCGCATCACGGAAGCGTGATGATCGCATCATATGCGATCGGAGCGGCTAGTTGCACTAGTCGCTAGGTGCAACATAATTTAAAATTTTTTAAATCATGAGATGAAACCACATGATCTCAAGAATGTTTCTTGGATCGTTTCATCTAACCACACAGTATTAGAAATACCTCTTGAAGCGTGGTTGCGATAACTAGATCTTTAAAGCAAGAGATCCTCCTGACTCAAGTCCGATCCACGAAGACGACACTTGCAGGCACGATGATGAGATGCGTCCTTCCTGCAATCTTCGATGAAGATCCAAGCATTGAATCTCCCGATTTCGTTCAATGAAATCCGACGTCTCCTTCTAGAGCAAGAATCCCCAAAGAAGATGGAGATCCACGAGCAATCGAAGCGACAACACGAGCTATTCCCTCAAGACCTTAAGGTGGACCACCTTTAGAGAGAGGGAGATGGGAGAGAATGAGAGTTGAGAGAGAGAGAGGGTAGACGTGTACAATACATATATGCCAAAGGACTAGGGTTGCCCTCTTTATATACTAGTTTGGGAGTCCATGGATCATAATCCATGGCATACACAAAATCAATGGTTGGATTGATATGTGTTTTTAATCAATTGCCATGATCATTGTTGTTCAAAAACAACAACTTATTAATTTATATTAAATTAAATATATGTTGCATTATCATCAACATAATTTAATTCAATAAAATCAATTATCACAATATAATAAGATAATAATTAAAAAAAAGAGATAATAATCCACTTAAAAATATGGGGCGTATCCCATGACCAATTCATGGGTGACACCACCTCATTTTGTGGATTATCTCCTTTTTTATTTTATCTCATTATCTCTTAATTATTTGCAACAACATTTATTGCAAAATTATGCATTAAATTAATTTTAAATTAATTAGTGAATACTTCAATCATGCCATTGAAAATATGTGAATCATATTCATAACCCAAACAAAATTGTAAATTACATTTCCAATTAATTGTTTAATGTGAATCCAATTCACATTAATAATTAATAAATGATATTTACAAAGGGCTCTCTCTCTAATATATTATAAATCATATTTATAATATACACATATACTATGGATAGCATGGATAACACTATCCATATTCCGCAGTTCCTTGATAATTAAATCTTATTTAATTATCTTGGATAATCATTCTCACAATATGAATCCTATTCATATTCTTCTTGATAATTAAATCTCATTTAATTATCAACATCTTGTTGCTTGGATACATAATTCATCAAAGGAATTATTCTTAAACTCCTTCAGGAATAATGTGCTTTCTCCGCAGATACTTGGAGATAAGGACAGGGCGATTGTATTGTTCCATGTATAGTGACTTGGATGTTGAAATCTCATCTCAAATCCAGATCTCACGGACCTCCCACAGATGCTTGATTAAATTAAGACCGCAAATCTAATCTTCTCATTGCATCTGAATCTCATTCAGATCAATGTACAACACTTGGACCAAGATCAGATTACTTCTCTACTGAGAGGAGCCACTAAAATCCAAAGCTATTTCATCACTCCCTCGGAATGGAAGCGTCATGGGTATACAATCATTTATGATCACATCACCCTCAGGTATTCTCAATACCTGTACATCCTGCACACTGGAAAACTTATGATCAACCTGAAGATGTAGATCAATTTTACACTGTCTTCTTCAGGATTTGATCACCAAGTTTCATAATTTTTGTCATTAGGAATTGGTATCGATCATATGCTTTACCAAAGCATATATCATACCTTCAAATTCTTATCATGCTTCCAAAGAACGACGAGCATGCATGGAATTTGATTTGGTCCCAATACCTCATTAGGAGGTTCATATCTTCCGGTTCATAAGTGAACCTGTATGATCCCTTTTAGAGATCGTATTACTCATATGCCCTTACATTCACCTAAGCTCGCCGGTGTATAGACCTTGGTTAGGTCATCAACCTATTGGTCTACCAAAGTACACACTCAGACATATAGTAACACATCTGGCTCTGGTCAGAGGATGTGTGCCTATGCAGTGACAGTATTCAACATAGGACTTAGGTTATCTCGATCTCGTTAAGTCAACCCTTTGACCTAACTAAACTGACACCTCTGAATCACTATTCCCATGCAGAGGACCTGCATCAAGAGGCTGGTCAGATATCAGCCTTTGTGAGAAAGGATTGCCATCTCCTACTCAGGCTGGAGATCATCTCTTAATAATCATTTGACGGTGCTTGATGAGTCATCTATCTAACTCTTTAGATATTCATCCAAACACCATCCTCTATGATTCATTTAGTGAATCAACATCTATATGATCATTAAGATGGTCATGGTACATAACTCTAATTGTACAGAGGGACCTTATAATGCATTCATTCATTTAATTTCAGAAAGGGAGTGAAAAAAACAATAACTTTTATTGATAAAACATATATATATATATTACAATAACATTTATTGTAAGAAATGGTTCGCCCGGGGCTCACATGTCCAACAATCTTCCACTATCCCTCAGAACCATTCAGGTACAATACGTAAACCCATACTCATTACATGCTGGTCGAAAACCTTCGGTGTCAGAGGTTTGGTAAGAGGATCAGCAACGTTGTCGACAGAGGCCACCTTGGTGATGATGATATCACCACACTTTTGAATCTCCCGAATGATGTGGTATTTCCTTTCCATGTGCTTGCTCTTTTGATGCCATATGGGTTCCTTTGCCTGGGCATTGGCTCCCGTGTTATCGTAGAGTAACGGGATGGGAGTACCAGAGGAAACTATGCCAAGCTCCAAGATGAACTTGCGCAACCACACCGCCTCCTTTGCAGCATCCGATGCGGCAATGTATTCGGCTTCTGTTGTTGAATCCGCCATAGTGTCCTGCTTCTTGCTTCTCCAGCTCACAGCACCCCCGTTCAACAGGAATACAAAACCATGATGTTGACTTTCGATCATCGATATCCGACTGGAATTCCGAATTTGTACATCCCAAGATTGAAGATCACCATCTCCATTGACCAAGATGTAATCTTGCGTCCGTCTTAGATATTTGAATATGTTCTTTACTGCATTCCAGTGTTGCTCTCCATAGCAGGAA